>JALPVH010000100.1:0-176354 GCA_023242295.1 Diaporthe ilicicola | reverse complement strand
ATTAACTATTTTATTTATTTAAGTTTCCCTATTAAGCTAAAATAATAGTAAGTATTTAAAAAGGATAAGGTATAATATATCTTTTAAATTAATATAATAGGTTTTACTATATAAAACTTTTTATAATAACTTATTAATTTACTTCTATAAGCCTATTTATAGTTAAAAGCCGTTATTCTATACTAATAGCTATAGCGTTAAGCCGCGCCTAATCTATTTACGCCGATACTTTTAATAAGCTATTAGCCTATTAAGGTTAAAGCTATCGCGGGCTATAAGCAACCTAATCTAACGCCGTTAAGCACTACTAATATATAAAAGTGCTATCGCTATATAACTTAAGCCTTTAAGTTGCTCGAAATAAGCGATATTAAAAAGCCGCTATTGCTTTAATTATATACTCTTATGGGATATATATAGGTTCTAGCTCTACTTACAACCTTTTCCGCTATATTATAAAACTATTCGAAAGCAATCATTTAGCTTACTACGTAAAACTAAGATAACTATTAATTAAGTTTAAACTAGCACTTATATGCGCTTAAAACCCTATTAAGCGAGTTTATAGCTACGGTTAAAATAGATAGATAAGGCTACTATATTTTATTATTAAGCATAATATTTAAATATATAGATTTAATAGCTTTACAGCTATAGAAATAAATTTTATTTATAATAAATAAATTTTTACTTAAGTAAAAGGTTTTTTTATTAAAGCGAAAAAGTATAAAAATAAAAACCCTTCCTTATCTAAGTAAATCGATATATTTATTATTACCTTAAAGATATATAAGGTTTATTTTAAAGAAATAAATAAGTTTATTACTTATAAAGTAAGGATAAATAATAAATTAAATGGAAAAAGGGAGGTTAATTGTTTATTACGCTTTTTTAAAAAGATTTATCTTTTATTTAAATAAATAAAGCTTAATTATAGAAATATAATATAGTTAAATAAAATTTAATTTAAAAAAAAATATAATTATAAATCTTTTAACTTTATATCTAAAAGGGAATATATTTATTATTATTTTAAAAATATATAAAGTTTATTTTAAAAAAATAAATAAATTTATTACTTATAAAGTAAAAATAAATAATATATTAAAAAAAAAAAAGTTAATTATTTATTATACTTTTTTAAAAAGGTTTATTTTTTATTTAAATAAATTAAAAAAATAAAGCTTAATTATTAAAATATAATATAATTAAATAAATTTAATTTTTTAAAAAAATATAATTATAAGTTTTTTAACTTTATATAAAGTTTTAATATATATTTTATATTTTATATTTTTAAAATATAAAATATAAAATAATATAAAATATAAATATAAATATAAATATATTTTAAAAATAGATTCTCTATAACCTTAAAAATAAAATAGCTAGCTATATAGATTTAATTTAGCCCTTTAAAACGTACTATTTAAGTTTTAAGAATTTAAATCCTATATAAAGAAATAAATATTAATATCTAAAATAAAAATTTAATAAAGCTTACCGCCGCTAAAACTTTATTAAGTAAGCTTAAACTTTAAAGTCTTTATTAAGTATTAATATTTATTTCTTTTTATTAGATTTAAATATATAAAATTTAAATAATATGTTTTAAAAACTTAAACCTATTTTATAAAACTAATTATTTAATATTTAAAGTTATATAAATTTATTTTTAAAATATATTTATATTTATATTTATATTTTATATTATTTTATATTTATATTTATATTTATATTTTTTAAATTTTTTATATTTATATTTATATTTATATTTTATATTTTATATTATTTATATTTTTAATACTTTATTATTAAGCCGCTATTATTATTACTACCGTTTATAGCGCTTATAACTACTTTTAAAGCTTATAATTATTATAATTTATTATAAATAAACTTATAATTAATTTTAAATAAAGATTTAAAGCTAAAAGGGGCTAATAAAGGTATTAAAAAGCTATTTATACCGCTTATAATTAAAATAATTAAATATTTTATATTATTAGCCTTTTTAAATCTTTATCGCTTTATAGTTATTTAGCTATTAAGTAGATAGCCTTTAAACTTATTAAAAAAGTTTTTTATACTTAAATAGCTATAAAAGTTTATAATTTATATAAATTATTATTTTAAGTAAAAACGGCTAAAAAAAGTATTTATAGCGGCTTTATTAATATAATAGCTAATTATAGCTTTTAAAATAGCTTTTTTTCTCGCTACTTTAATTTATATAAAAATATATTTTAAAAATAACCTTAAGTAATATTAAAATAAAGTAAAGTTTATACCCCTTTATATAATATTAAGATTTATCTTTTAAAATTATTAATAAGCTTTTTATAAATGCTTTATTATATATAACTTTAATTATAATAAGGAAATTACTTAACTTTATTAATTTATAAAAATTAATAAAATTTTAAATTATATTATTACTATTTTATTAGCCTTTACTTTTCTTAATATAAAAATTATAATAAATAAAGCTATAATTTACTTTATAAGCCGTTTAAAAATAATTATTATAATAAAAGGAAAGCTAATACCTTATAGCTTTTAAATATAAGTAATCGCTATTAATAGCTATTTCCTTATATAGCTATAATATATTAATAATTTAAAGCTAATAAAAATTTTATATTTAATAGCTTATAAATATAAACTATTTATCTTATTTAAATTTCGTCTCTTAAAGCTAGGAATATAGTAAGTAAGGGGAAGGAAGCTATAATTTTAGTTAAAGCTATAACTCCCCCTTTCTTAATAAACCTCGGTTTACTTTATACTTAAGCTTCCGTAAGTAACTTTATATAGTAAGGAGCATTTATTACGCTATTAAATACCTTCCGGAAGGCCCTATAAGTACCTAATAGGGAAAAACCTGTAATATAGGGAAAAAACCTTATTAGCTAGGGATATAATAACTAATAATAATAGGTACGTAATTATAAGGAATTAGTTAAGGGGTAAAAACGGTTTTGCCCTTTATCGCTAAAGGGGCGCGCCGAAGGGAGGGCAGGTCTGGAGGTACTAGCGGGATTTAAACCTATACCCTTTACATTATTAGTGTAAAAGGGTACCCTAACGCTTAACTAATACACCATAGTGCTATAGCTTATAAATATAATTATTTTATTAATAGTAATAATAAAGAAAGTTATTATTATATATTAAATAATATTTAATAAATAGTTATTATTTTAATTAAAAGGCTTTTATAAACTAAATATTATATATTTTTAATAACCTTTTTAATAGTTTATCGTTTTTTCTTTATTTAAAAACCTTTTTTAATATTATAGCTATTAATATAGCTTATATTAATAATAATATTTATAAGAAATTTATTATTTTAAAAAGGGCTAATGCTACTTAAATTTATATATAATAAAAGTAAAGTATTATAGCTAGAGTATTGACTATATTATTAAGGGCCAAAAATTGAAACATTTTTTTCTTTTTCAAAACATTAATATTTATGATTTTGGCTTATAAATATGAAAGATATCTATATATAGAACCTAATTATATATAATATCTTAGGGTTCGGGTTACTAGTTTGAGCTAAATTAATTTTTGAAAACCAAAATACAAATGAAAAATCCGAAAATACACATTTTTGTATTAGCGTGTATTTAGGGGTATTACCCTAACCCTAGGGTTACAAAAAGTATATCATTAAATCCGCCTTAATTCGGGCTACTTAAAATACATTAAGAATACAAATATATAAATTCTATTTAAAATGAAATAAATGGTTAAAGTGAGAAATACAACGAAATACAAAATACAAAATCACTACTCTAATTATAGCGTATTAGTTAAGCGTTAAAGTACTTTTCTATATTAATAATATAAAGGGTATAGGTTTAAATCTTATTAATGCTTTTAAACTTGCTCTCCTTTTAAAGCGCCCCTTTAATAATAGAGGGCGAGATTATTTACTCTTAACTAATTCCCTATAATTATATACCTATTATTATTAGTTATTATATCCCTAGCTAATAAAGTTTTTTCCCTATACTATAAGTTTTTCCTTATTAGGCGCTTATAAAGCCTTTTAAAAGGTATTTAATAGCGTAATAAATACTCTTTATTATATAAAGTTACTTATAAAAGCTTAAGTATAAAGTAAACTAAGGTTTATAAAGAAAAGGGGAGCTATAGCTTAATTAACTATAGCTTTTTTTCCCTTTACTTATTATATTTCTAGCTTTAAGAGATAGAATTTAAATAAGATAAATAATTTATATAATAAAAGTACCCTTTTAGGTATAAGGTTAAAAGACCTATAATTATATTTTTTTTTAAACTAAATTTTATTTAACTATATTATATTTCTATAACTAGGCTTTATCTCTCTAATTTATTTAAATAAAAGGTAAACCTTCTTAAAAAAGTATATTAAATAATTAATATCTTTATTTCCCTTCGGCTTATTTCCCTTTAGCTTATTATAAATTTTTACTTTATAGGTAATAGACTTCTTTATTTCTTTTAAATAGATTTTATATATCTCTAAGATATTAATAAATATATCGATTTATTAGGATAAAGAAATGTTTTTATCTTTACGCTTCTTTACCTTAATAAAAGAATCTCTTATCTAGATAAAGATTTACTTATTATAAATAAAGTTTATTTCTATAGCTATTTATAAGCTATTAAATCTATATATCTAGATAATGGAATATAGTGGCCTTACCTAGGTTTTAAGCGCGTATAAGTGGTGGTTTAAGCTTAATTAGCAGTTATCTCGGTTTTAGTAGGCAGAATAATTACTTTCGAGTGGTCTTACGGAAAAGGTTATAATAAATATATGTTTATAGTACTTAAGAGCAGAGCCAGAACCTTAGTTAGGGCAATAGCGGCTTTTTAATATCGTTTATTTCGAGTAACTTAAAGGCCTAAGTTATACAGCAATAGCACTTTCGAATAGTGCTTAACGGCGTTAAACTAGGTTACTTATAGCCCGTAATAGCTTTAACCTTAACGGGCTGATAGCTTATTAAAAGTACCGGCGTAAATAGACTAGGCGCGGCCTAACGCCACAGCTATTAGCGCAGAATAGCGGCTTTTAACTATAGATAGGCTTATAGAAGATTAATAAGTTACTATAAAAAGTCTTATATAGTAAAACCTATTATATTAATTTAAAAAATATATTATGCCTTATCCTTCTTAAATACTTATTATTGTTCTAGCTTAATAGGGAAACTTAAATAAATAAAATAGTCGATATAATAAAAGTAATTATAAATTATAGCTTACTTTAATAATTTATTTAATTAATTTATATAAAAAAATAACGTATTAACGCTTTTCTTTTTAATTTATTATATTAACAATAAAAAAATAGTTAAGTAATAATATCGCTACTTTTATATAAAAACTATAAAAACTATTATAATTAATTAAAGTAATAAATATAAAAAAAAGGTTTTTTAACTTTAATTTATTAATAAATATAATTTATAAAAGGGTAATATTAATATTAATAATTAATTATAAGCTTATAATATATAATAGCATTATATTAAAAGATAATAAAAATATATTTTTTTAAAAATTTCTTTTTAATATTATTTTTATTAATTTTTATTAGCTATAACGTTATTTTAAAAGTTTTTTTTATTAAAAATAAGCCTTTATATAAACTACTTAATAATAGTAATTATTTAATAACCTTATTATTAAATATAGCCCTAATATAAATATTTATTAATTAAGCTTTAATAATATAACTATATTTAACGTAATTAATATTATATTTATAAATTATTATATATTTTTATATAAAAAGAATAATATTTATTTTTTTTATTAAAGGAAAACTATATATAATATTATTATATTAAAAAAGCGATAAATATTAAGTAAAATAAGCGGAAACATTATAAATAAACTAACTAGTAATAGCTAAAGTAATAACTAGCTTTAATAAAAAAAAACCTATTAAGGCTATAAAGTATATAATATTATACTTTATAACTTTAATAAGTGTTAATACCGTTAATATAGTGCTATACCCTTAAAAATCGAGATATTTTATCTTAAACCTAGTTAAATTAATAATATAGCGCTTATTATTTGCTAATACGGCGCCGATCGCCTTAGCGCTAAGAAGTGTTATTAACTTGGGCTTTAAAGGGATAAGCTCATTAGTACGCGGTAGACTGCCGTACACAGAGCAGTTTCCCAGTGGGACATCTTAATCTCACCAGGTCTTCTCGCTCAGCCATGTTGATTTCGTTGGCGAAGGCGAAACAGCTCGATGGCCACTTCGCCATACTCACGGTCGAACCCTTCAAGTTTCACCCGTTGTCGTGAACCGCCTCGTGTTTTTTGATGGGTCTGTGGAGACGAAAGAGCTCCAGTTGTGATGTGACGTGACGGAAACCACTGCTGAACCGTTAAATTAGACGTCCGGCACAACATCCAAAAAGTTTGGGATTCGACGAGATAGCAATCTCCCGCTGAGAGCTCACATCCTGGACTGACCTGGCCGTTATCTGCGCATGACTCCAGCCACTCACTGAAGAGCAGGGACGGTCACTTCCTATCACTTCACCATGGTTCTCTCCTGCCTCACAGTCCAAGGCGCGCTCCTGGCCTACCAGGGCCTAGGTGCAGGGCCCTAGCTCCTGAACATCCCAGGCGCCAACGGCGACGCCGCCATCTTCAGCGAGGTGGCCCCGTATCTGGCCCGGGACTTCACCGTGTGCACCTACGACCGCCGCGGGTACAGCAACAGCAACAGCACGCTCACCGCGCCGGGGGACCTGAATATGCCGCACCGCCTGCAGCGCGACGCCGACGACGCGGCGGAGCTGATCGCGCACGTCGCGGGCGGCAAATGTGCCGAGGAGACGTATTCTGTGTTTTATGGCATCTACCAGACGTTTCTCGACAGCGGCGTCGACGCTGCGGCGTCGGGGTTTCTGGGCCCCGGCACGGCTAACTCGACCGATGTCGAGGCGCTGGCTGCGTATCATGCGCTGGTGCACCCTGCTAATAGGGCCAATGCCGAGTTCAAATTTTTTGGGCACGAGATCGCTACGTATACGGCTGTCAACGAGAGCGTGGAGGCGCTGGTGGGCCCGAAGGAGAAGTTTGTCGTGGATGTAGGTGAGGCGTGCAATATCCCCAGCTGTAACATCAGTGCGATCCTGGCGTCCGAGGTAGGAGTGGACTTATATATCTCGCCCGGTGAGCACTTGGGATATGTCTCGGAACCAGAAGGGTTTGCTGGGAAAATCTCAAGCATGTTTTTCGGGCATGGGAAACCCTGAGAGGGCGAGAACATTGCTTCTGTGAAGCGAAAGAAGCTGTGCAATATCTACGAATATGAAAACAGAAGCACGAGTAAAAACATCTCGATACACATTGCCAAATCCACAGTCTCCCGTGGCCTCTTTCCCAGGCCAACATATTCCACTGCCTTCAAAGTTCGCAGCTCACAACCATTCTCTGAGCAGACCAAGGGACCAGATTCTATGTTACCGTCGTGGCATTGGACGTTCTCGCCTGTAACGGTCGTCAGTAAAAGCCCGCCAGCCGGCAGCCTTCTTCCTGATTAGCATTCAGTGACCACGCCCCGGCCCTGACTGTCCAAGCATTTATTACAAATGGGTGGCAAATCAACACTAGCGAATCCTTCGGCGAGAACGACCGCGAATGACATCGCCAGGGTCGTCATCATCTTCGTCCCTAGGCCTCCCCGCGGTGGCCCCTCTTAGCCGGCCGAAGACGCGGCAGCTGTACTGCTGCTGGAGGCGCGTGGCCAGGGTCGACTGCGGGATGACGGCGCCCTTGAACCGGCCGCCGTACATGTCGAGGTCCGCCCTGACGTCGGCGGGCCCGAACCTATAGACGGTCGTCATGTCGTACACCAGCCCGTTGTAGCACACCCAGACCGGCATCCGCGGGTCGGCCTCGACGCGCCCGCGGGCCACCTGCATGCCCTCGGGGAGCGGCACGTGGGTGCCGTTGTTTGCGCGCAGCGTGTCCAGGTCGATCTGCCTCAGCGGGGTCTCCAGCTTCGCCGTGATGAGGTCGGGTCTCCGCGCCAGCACCTCCGCGGTGATGGCCCCGTCCGGTTGCTGCTCATCTGGTCCGATTCGGCTCTGGTCGTAGACGTGCCCGTTGAGCGCCACCTCGTTGTCTGTGAGGTTGTCTTCATGCTTTTCAGGCACCACACGGCCGACCCGCAGATAGTCGTAGTCCGCGAGGCACCGGTCGGCGTCGCCGTGGTATCTCTCAAACTCCTGAGTGCAGTCTCTGCCCGCCCACTGCCGCAGAATGGTCGTCCCACCGGGGTGAGATTCGATATAGCCTGTTAGATTGTATACTTGGCCTCGAATAATCGTATACATTGTCGCCTCCGGGTAGATGTGCCAAGCAACCTCTTTCGCCGTAAAGTGGAATTCCTCTCTAGGTCCAGGCCCCTTCTTGAGCCCATCCGTTGCAACTACAGCACATCGGTATGGCTTGAGATCATGGACTAGCTGGTCATAGTCGATCGTTCCGTCGTTGACGATAGCGTTCCAGGGATTCTCCCCAGGGCGCATTGTCATCAGATTCTGCTGCTGAGCGTTCTCGAAAGGGAAGTTGGATATATCAAACACATCATTGCCGATTGTAATCCATAGCGGCTTCCCGTGTTTCCCATCTCTCTCTCGGATGTCTTGTCGTCTCATCGGCTGGATGAGCTTTCCCAGACGCTCGCCTTGCGCCTGGAGATGTCCTTGAAGACCAGGCCGCGCTTTGAGGCCCAGAAGGGTTCTCTCGACATGGTCATCGAAATCGAAAGCCCACTGATCGTCGGCCCATGTCGCATTGTAGACATCGTGGCCGTGTGCGCCATCGTCAACGAGGATCCACAAATCCCCGGTCGAGATGTGGTCCCCCACCTCGCCTACCGTGTAATACACCTCGTCAGGAGCGCCTGGTGCTCTTCGAGCGCTGTTTGCGCTTCGTCCAGGTGCGGAGGGCGGCGATTGTGAGGCCGCGCCTGGCTGAGGGGGTTGGCCTGGAGGAGTCTGAGGGGGTTGAGCAGGCTGAGGCGGAGGATTCTGGGGAGGTTGGGCAGGACCACCGGGAGCAGCGGCACCCGGAGCATACTGCTGAGGTTGTGCAGTAGGGTTGTATGGCACGTACGGAGAAGCGGGAGCGTCTCCAAGATTGGTCTGCGCAGGGGTGGACTGCCAAGGGGGTAGAACAAAATTGACCTGGAGAGGTAGCCACCTTCTCGAGTCCTCTTGCTGGGGCGCATTCCGCTCGACGTTGTCAAACATCGCCTTTACCGCGTCGTAGACGGCGCTGGGATAAGGAAACTCCCTCTGGCGGTTGGGGATTTCGTCTTTCAGAATCCTCAGGAGAGACGCCCGAGTGCCCATGTCGCTGCCGGCATTGAATGGAATATTACGCGGCGTGAGGACATCCGAATGAGAGCCGAACTTGTCGGCAAGCCTGATCTCGAATGGTCTTCTATTTTGTTGAGCGTTATCGACGAGGGCCGCAGTGCTTGGTGTCCAACCGTTCTGGGCGAAATAAGGGGTCTCAATCGTAAATGGCTGTGGACGAATGGGCATGATCGTCATCATCAAGTAGCCGATCGCTCTGTCAAGCCATATGTCGCTCCTAGACAGCAGGTAGCCATCCCTGTTAAACTTGTGGCCCCATCCCTCTACAGCACCGAGATCTATGTAGGCTCTCTGAGCTGCCAGTTCTTCACGTCCTCTGTGGGCGAAACGGAACCGGCCGGCGGTTCTTCTCAGAAAAGTATGGCTATACGGAGAATTGACCCAGTCCATGAACTTTTCACGCCACCATGGGCGAAGATTAACCCACAACTCTCTGCGTGCTTCAAAGTCGAGGGCGAACCGTACCAGCTGCTCAGTGTATTCCGGCACGGCTAATTCAGGCACGCATATTTGCGGGAACCCATCCCGTTCATCGAACGACAGACGAGTCTTCACTAGCTTGGGAGCGCGCAGTGCGGCCACTCCGTATTTGTAGATGTGTGTGGTCCAAAATTCATCCGAAGCATACGCCTGTGCCGCGAAGCTTGGGATGCCGTATCCATGCCAAACGTCATCTTCGTGATCATCCAAGTCCACGCTAGACGAGTTGTTTCTGGCTGCCCTATAATTGGGAAACTCGGTCAAGAACATCAAGAGCGATCCTGTGTTCCAGTCGCTATCCCGTAACGGCGCCTCGTTGATGGGGCCTCCAATAATGGCCCTTTCCCACGCGAATCCAAGCTCGTTTATCCAAGCCGAATCCTTCGCCAAGGTGCCCGGCTGTTCATAAAATGGCTCCTCTAGAACAAGCTGGGCTGCCGGGGTATTCATTTGACTGACTCTGTGAATCGCGTGTATCATTTCGTGACAAAGCGTGAGCGCGAAGCTGAGTGTGGCTTGCGCCTTTGAAGCTTCTGTTGCGTTCGCATCTAGTAGCGTCCGGACAAGTGCAGGGTTCACCAACACCAGCACGAAGTCACAACCGCAGGGAGTGGACATTCCTTGAAGATGAGGATCAACCATATACTGAGTGACAGCATAATTGTCCAGTCTTCGATGCAATACTGGTGGCAAAAAACTGATGACAATCATTTCCGAAAATCGTGTAAGTGTGTCGAAAACTTGTTGTGGGCTTAGAACTCGGGGCGTGTTTTCTCTGGCCAAGATAGGCGGGAATCTCAGACCCGTGGGTCTTACATTTTCTACAGCATGCCCACATGTTAATAATCCATTACGAAGCCGGGTGATAGAGGAAGCTTTCAAAGTAGGAAGACCCGGACGGTGCCAAGGGGGAGGGGGTTATATGCAGCAAGTACGCACGAAAAATGTCAGTAGCTCTATTATAAGTCAAGATTGAGTCTAGGCTGCGATTTGAATTGTCAGTGCATTGCCGTCTTCGAAACCTTTTGTCTGATCACTGCCATGCAGTCCACGTACAAGGTATGGTGGATTGTGGCCAGCATAAGCCTATTCGCAACTTCGATTGCTGGCGCGATTGTATCCCACAGCTCAGGAATATCCACACTATAGGTCGCATCGTCTGCGAAACGATAGTCTAGTGTCCCCCACATCCCTTCGAACAGAGAGCGGTTAAGGTTATACCATCTCTTCTTGGCGAAAATCGGAAGCCAGTTGTCCTCGCTCACGTTCATATTTGGCGGCGGGTTCCCGCGCAGACTGTTGAAAAGTAAGGCCTGCCCTATTATCCTGTGTTAGAGATTGCCGCCATCAGCTGGGAGTGACCACACACAGCTATAGTATCCATTGGTCTGTGATGCTTGGTATTTCTCGTCCAGAAATAATCGGTCCACATCGGGGTCACTGGGCTGCGGAATCGTCGTTCCCGTGGAGGCATACAACGTGGCTTCAGCGGGAAGTAGGTCAATGTACCTCAAATCGATGTCTGGGTACTTAGGGTGAAGTCCTGACGAATTCTCATCCTGCCAAGGAACTACATGAGATGTTAACAATTAAGGACGAAGGCTGAAGCGATGGACTCGGAAACAGTAATTGAGAAACGAGGAGCACGTACAACCATCGGCTACCCCAAACCTGACTGCCCATGGCGTGAGCGGAGGATTGAAAGGTCCCGCCATGTCGTAGAATCTGTCTCAATACTGGACAAGTAAACAATTGGCATCCGTCGTATCACACGATGCATAAGAGCAACCACCGGATATGAGAGTAGAAAGGGGAAGAACACGTTACAGCTGATGCAGGGGGCAATGAAGGAGACAACCAGTACTGTTGCGTATCCTATGTTGCCAGCCCTCATAGTGACCCCCCCGAGGATCCGCGGTGACGGAAAGTCCTATCCCCATGCATTCATTCTGCTGTCTCGGCCGACAAAGGCCAGGCCCGCTTGCGGACCTCAAGGGAGATCCACAAAGCCGTCTTTTGTCCCAGTCTGACATTTTTCTTTTCCCCCCTTTTTCAGATTCTCTACACAGGGTATTTGTTAAATCCAAACCAAAATTGCAGAAATTTGCGAAATAATGCATGTCAACTACGCCCTGCGGCTGACGTCGAGGGCCCCGGACCTCTGGAGCTTGGGAATTGGGGTCGAGATTCGGAATGGTGTTCGAGCGGCCTTGCGATTGGTTTTAAAAAAAAACTGAAAAAAATTGTATCGCATGGCTGCGAAACAAAATTCTAGAGGCCGAGAGGAACAAACACACTGCATAAGTCACCTGTATGACTTTGAAAGGCCTTCGATCAACGAAGGTGATTCGACGCGGCAGATTCTGCTACGGGATCATCGTAATCTGCGATTGTGCAAAACAGCCATTTCAAATTTCTAATTCATGAGAGTCTTCTCTGGCTAATGATGACTCTTCGCCCTCGGAATGGCCAGGCCATGCGCTCTATGGTCGATTCATTGTCAAAGGCTTGAATGGTTTTCGAAGTTTTCGCAAGGCCGCGGCCTCATCTCGAGGAGCTGCTAACCCGGGAGGTCTTCGGACACCACTTATTGTCTTCTGCATGGTGGTGTTGTGAAAGCTGACAGCAGGCCGTTTCGCGGGTATTGAAGTTGGCTCACGTGTATTTTCGTTGTTCTCCCCTGTACTGCCGGATTCGACCTCTTTGTCTGGTGTTGGAGGCCGAGGTGGAGAGCTGGAAAATTGAGTGTAGTTCTTCCCGGATTTGATTTCTCCTTTCTTTGGTAATTTCGGTGCCACTGCCTTCAAGGTACTGATTTTATGACGACAGAAGCTAGCATCTATTTCTGAGCGCCCTGGAGCACCAGAGGAGGTCTGCAACAAATTCTCACTCGGTTCCACTCGCTGCTCACGAGGCATCTTTGGATACGGCACAGCTGTGAAACGAGATGCAATCAATTTCGCATCATCTGAAGTCGTTTTTGAATCCTTCTTGACAAAGTTGAGAAGGGTGCCTTGCCCGGCTAAACGCGCCGTCCCCACTTGTTTTCGGGGAGGGCCAGCCGAATTGTCGGCAGTGATTCGGGTTGAGGTGTTTGCCTGATGAGCACCGGCTATCATGGAGCCGAGCTGCGAAGCCATTGTGAAGGTGGATGCCTGGTTCATCGTGGTTGTATATCCTCTTGACCATTGCGGCTCCCCGTTGCTTTCATGCCTGCCACCCTGGGCAGCGAGCCGAGGTCGTTTCCGTCCGAAACCTTCGGACAAAGGCTGGTCCCACCTCGAGTTGGCGTCTGCGGCTGGTTGCTGCTGGCTAGGGTCTTCGGGGAATAGGTCATCGTTGGGACTGAAGCCTTCTGGAAGCCTACTGTAGATCGCTTGCTGAGTGGGGGCGTTGCGACCCAAGATCCTGCCGATCGCCTCCAGCTTATGGGTCTCAAGGTTTGGCCCGATCTTGGCGAATGTCTTTGCGACGGGCTCAATAAAGGGCGAAAGCTCTACCTCGGACTGGCCACCGCCGTAGGACGAGCTGGACAATGGACAGCTGATGTAAAGCAAAGCTTTTGCCCGAGTCATGGCAACATAGAGTAGCCGGCGTTCCTCGTCGCTGTCTTCAGAGCGCATGTGCGGAATCGATCCATTGTAAGCCGCTGGAACAAAGACAATGGGCCACTCGAGCCCTTTAGCAGCATGAATGGTGGAGATGGTGACCATTGGTGCGGCGTCTTGCTCTTGGTCTTTCTTTTGAGTGTCCGAGGCGAGTGCCACATTGGCCAGGAATCGGGCCAGAACATCGGAATCTCCTGACTGTTCCAAC
Organism: Diaporthe ilicicola; assembly: GCA_023242295.1. Classification (NCBI taxonomy): domain Eukaryota; kingdom Fungi; phylum Ascomycota; class Sordariomycetes; order Diaporthales; family Diaporthaceae; genus Diaporthe; species Diaporthe ilicicola. The sequence goes on along the minus strand of JALPVH010000100.1, from coordinate 162,630 downwards.
CCCTCGACCTCGGGGAGTTCTCCATCCTGGTCCTGGTCAGGATCACTTGTGAAATCGTTCGCAAGAGCCCGGAATTCCTGCACATTGGCCCATCTTTGTTCGAAATTGTCAGCGTCGCTGTACGTCTCTCGGAGGTATCGTTCAAGGCCGACTCTCACGAGAATCTCATCAACGATGTCAACCAGACCGTACGGTTTCTCATCTGGCGGATTGACTATTTTTTTCTGGATGTCCAGGACGAGACGAACTACCTCGCCGCTTATCTTCTGTTCTGTTGACTTTTTGACGTTTGTCTTGGCCAAACGATCGCCGCGGCAGTGTTTGACAAGCAAGGTCCATAGACTCAGGGATGACTGCTCCGCTTCTTCTACTAGCGCTTTGATTGTGGTTTCTCCAACACCGCGCTTGGGAACGTTGAGAATCCTAGCAAGGGCGTCGTTGTTTGCTGGTTGGTAGACCACTCTCAAGTAGTCAAGTATGATCTTGATCTCTACGCGGTCGTAGAACTTGACGCCTCCGACCATTTTGTAGGCAATGCCCGCCTGGCCAAGAGCGGACTCGATGTTCCTGGAGAGAGACGCCGAGCGGAGGAGTATGGCAACATCATTGTGACCCAACATGCAGCCGGACAATAATTGCAGGCGGCCAACCTCCTTGACTATCCACTGTGCCTCGGCTGTTGAAGTTTTCAGCCGCCTCAACGTCGGTCGTGTTCCTTTGGAGTGAACAGGCTTCAAGACCTTCTCATACCGATTCGAGTCCTGTTGTATGACACTAAGAGCCGTGTCCAAGATAGCCTGCGATGAACGGTAGTTCTGTTCCAGGGATATCTGGTCTGTGTTGGGAAAGTCGTGAAAGAGACGCTGGAGATTCTTGATCTCTGCCGACCGCCACCCGTAGATGCTCTGATCAGGGTCGCCGACAATGGTGATCCTGTTGTGTTTTTGGGCAAGGAGGCGCATGAGCTCGTACTGTATGCCATTTGTGTCCTGATACTCATCAATGAGCACAGTATCGACATTGGACACGCAGGCCGGATGCGTCTGGAGCAGCTCGACGCACCGGGTGAGGAGATCGTCGTAATCCAGAAGATTGGATCTCTCAAGATGGTCCTGATACTCGCGGTAACACAGCTCAAAGGATCGGGCACCCTCTGCGGCCTCGCCACTGCGTTTCCTTTGCAAGTGGGCGGGTTTCCACCCCTTTCCCTTTGCCTTCCTCTTGCTTATCCATGCACGTGCCTGAACAGGATCTATGCTCAACTGCAGTCGTTTGCAGATGCGATTGATGATGGCCCTGGAGTCGCCATCATCAGCGATGGCAAACTTTGGATCCAGGCCAATGTGCCGGCCGTATGTTGCGAGATAACGACGGGCAATGCTGTGAAACGTGCCGAGGACCATTTTGTTCTCGCGGCCGTCCCCTAGGGCGCTGCCAATGCGCTCTCGCATCTCACGAGCGGCCTTGACGGTGAAGGTGGCAACGATGACATTCTGCGGCTGGTAACCGACGGTGTCAACAAGCCAGACAACACGAGAAGTGAGTGTGTGTGTCTTTCCGCTGCCAGGGCCAGCCATGATGGCGACGGTCGCCGCCTCTGAGCACACTGCCCTGCATTGTGCATGATTCAGGGTACGGAGGATGGAGGAAGATCTTTCTGATGCAGCCGTCATGGCCGCGACAGTAAACAGTAAACAGTAAACAGAAACAGAAACAGAAACAGAAACGCACGCGCGCCGAACTCCAATGCGTGCAGTTGAGAGACTGGATGATGAAGACAGAGAACGAGGACGAGCGATTGACAACAAGGGTTGGCTAATCACCAATTGTCGAGAGTCGTTCCAAGTCGAGAGCGTCACGTCACTGTCTGTGGACAACCATGAGACGCGTCTCGGGAGGAGGCCGGCCGGGTATGGTAGGGTCCATCGACGGGCGCGCCGCTTCCGCGCGATCACCTGCCTGGCGTGCCTCCTCCTGTCACCAGAGGCGGAACTCGGATCACACCAAGATCACGTAAGCACTCTCGCACGGACCCAGACCTTGACCACAGCACCTGCACGGGCAATCACTCACTCACTGAATCAATCAATCAATCAATCAATCAGCCAGTCGAAGTCAGTTCACGGTACGGTCCACAAGTTGCTTCACGATGTAAGCGCTAAGCAAGCTCAGTCACATCGCATCCCACAGACACACACACGCACACACACCTCTATGTCCATGGGGTCCATTTTGATCGTCTGGTTCGCTCTGAGGAACCACCAATCCAGTCAATTATCACGCCTCCTCCCATCCATCCGATGCAGTGCGCCTTGCTAGGTGTCGAGTGCTGACCCCACAACAAGGCCTACCAGCTTATCTACCCACATCACCCAGCTGGGTACGAGCTGTCCGTTGACACTTTCGTCACGCGCGGTGCAAATTGACTTTATGCCATGTCCAGGGGCCATGAGCGGGGTGGGGGCGAGGGGCTTTTAGATATGCCTCGACTCAAACCGACTCGAGGTGTAGTGTAGTGTAAAGCTGGCTCTCATCCCATCGGCCAAGCATGCAGCATGGCGAAGCATCCGTCAATGCCGCATCTCGCAGTTGCAGCTGTGGGACAGTCCGATAGTCTAATTAAGCGACAACTTTTTTCTCCCCAGTCACCGCCAGCATCGCACAAAAACAGGGGCAGCACTCCCTCCTGCTCTGCTGTATCCGTTCGCCTGCAGATCACCATCCGTATCCATTACTTCCGGCCAGCAACTTCACATGGGACGGGAAGGAAAGCCAGGACAGGATATACAGGATGCAATATCACAAAGGCGGGGAACACCCACGCCGCCCAATCATCAAGGAGTGTCTATGTACCACCGCACTGTCGGGCGCTTAGAGACCCCTGGCCCCCTGCACACCCACCGGCCCTCCAGCCAACCACATTACACGGCGGGGCTCTGGCCAGCCCTCCGTGCTGCAAGCCCACCGCGAGGTCACGACGATGTGCGGCCTCGTTCGACGAGTCCCCGTCCAGAAGCGGCCTGCTATGCATGCAGCAGCCGCCCTGCCCTGCCCTGTGCCTGCGTGCGCCTGTACCTGAGATGGGGGCGTCCACCAGGCGGGAGCCAGCCCATTGCACAATTTGCAAGACAAAAGCCGGCATTGGGCCCTTGAGTGGCTGCATAGTCCCCACGCCCTCCCCTTCCCTCGCCTCTGCATCACTCCGGTATCAACAGCCGCTATATACCCTCTTGCCTCTCCTCTGGACGGCTTCGGAGGCTGATCTTTCCTGCGTCCCCATGCGACATCTCTATCACAATGTGTTTCGGCCCATCATACCTTGACTAAGATCCTAACAGCCCAATCCACTCTATCACACCTTGGTCTTGGTGGAGTAGATGGCAACCGTCTGGTCTACTTGAAATAAGCCTTGGCCCCGGAACTCTCTCGTCTGATCCTCACCATGCCCCTTGGTCCTCGCAAACCTCCCAATTCTATTATCCATCTTTCATTCACTTCAAGTTTCGTCACAGTCTTGGCAGCCGCTGCTGCTGCTGCACCACATCCACCCACGCCGCACGAGGTGGAAAGGAGGGATAGGAACAACCCGCTCAACATCAACTGGGGTCCTGCTCCTCCACCTGACAAAGGCCCCCCGGGAGCAAAGTACGCTCTCCGAGACCCAGCATATCTGCCAGCTCAGATCGGTGGCATTGTCGGCTCGTACGCTTTCTCGCTGGTGCTGGTCGCCATCATCCTACTGAGCTTATCCAAGAGGCGACGAGAGCATCTGCGAGCAGGAGAAGACTTTGGCCAGTGGGAGGAGCCAATTTTTGCATTCCAGCCTCCCGAAACTCTCCCTGGCTTCAAATCACAGGACGACTTTCACTTCCAAGGCCAGGACAATCCGCCGCAGCACAGTTTCCGGGAGCTGCCGAAGATCCATACCCAGGATCACGTTCAAGGCCACGTCCGCAACTTTTCTCTGCCCTCGCCAACCTCGGCGAAATTCTCAACAGGAACACTGGAGCAAACCCCTTACATCCTCCCATCACCAGACGGCAGTCTCCGCGGACGACCAGGCTTAGACCCACACGTCGACCAGACCGTCGTCTTGCAAGACAGAGCCATGGCGCAGGCACAGCTAGAAGATATGTACAAGTACGTGATGGAGCAGGAGGCAGCCAAAGAAGCGGGAGTGGAGTTCAAAGGCCCCACGTTCCCCGTCGCAGGGCAGCAGCAAAAGCAGCAGCAGCAGCAGCAGGAGGCATCATCACCGGGCATGCTTCAGAAGAAGGGCAGAAACAAGCCTGCAAACCTTAACCTAAGCGGCGACGCCAAGTCGGAAAAGACGCAGTCCCGAACCTCCTCGATCCTGTCAGCCCTCAAGTCCCCGCTGGGGAAAAAGAAGGAGAAGGTGCAGGCCATCAGCATTTCTTCACCGATCATGACACCCATGACGGGCACATTTCCACCTCAATATGCTGGTGAGGAGATGAACACCATCCCGCCACGACACTATGCCCCGGCCGCGCCGCCACCAGTACCTGCGGGCAACGTCACATTCAGCCAGCGGCGGAATGTCCAGATGGCGCCTCTTACGCCGCCGGATGACATGCCGCCAGATAGCACGCAGAGCATTGACGAGCGGCTCCGCGCTATGGCCGGCAATGGCAGGGACAGGGACGTCCGGGACGAATACGACGAGGACGAGGAAGAGGAGGAGCGACAGGGTCAGAACAACTACTACCACTCACGGCAACAGTCAAACATGACGAATGAGGCGGACCCCATCTCCGCAACGTCGGAGACGTCCACGACGCCGCTCGTCAGAAATGAGCGGGCCCGCGACAGCCGGGCCTCGGGGAACTCGGGGCTGCCGTCGAGCCCCAAGCCGGGGGTCAACCGGTTTCCCAGCCTGAACTCGCTGCCGTCGTCACCGAAGCCGGGTCAGACCTTTTCGCGGCCCAACGCGCCATCGGCGGTGCGCACGGGCGGTGCGCTGCCGCTGCGTGCCTACGAGCCGGCGCTCATGTCGCCCAACACGTACGACCGCACGGTCAAGCAGACGGTGTTCGAGAGGGCCGGCCCGATGTCGCCCGGTGGGATGCACACGGCGCGCACGCCCCACACCGGCGCGCCCGTGCCGTACTCGCCGTACCAGCCCTTCTCGCCCGTGGTGCCCATCACGCCCAGCCTCGTCACCAAGGCCGACAGGAAGAGGATGAAGAGGATGGAGCCCAAGACCCCGACGCTGGAGATGGTCCAGAGCAGCGAAGACATCTGGTGAGCGTCTGTCCCCGTCACCGGCCCGAGTGATGTGACAAGGATGGGGGTTTCACATGTCGGCAAGGTCGGACAAGTTGGGAGCTAGTCACGTTGGAAATTTTTGATGAAAGTTTGGGTGCAAGCTCTCTGGTCTCGTTTGTAGGAAAGCCAGGAGGACTAGCTTTGGGAGTACATAGGATGGACGGCGAGCAAGTGTCCGGTGAGAAGACCGAGCCTACCAAAGCCTTCGCGACGACAACTTCTTGGTCGGATGGTCCTTGGCGGAGCACAGACAAGAACGTTTTTTATTTATTAATCTTCAGTAGAGTCGCATTTGTTGTCCTGGGCGCTGGGCTTGTTTGGAATATAATACCTTGATGACCACAATAGAATAGTGAGCATTGCTTTTGAGTAACGCTATTTCAAAACCAAGCACGAGAGCCTCATCGACATGGTTCACGGGGTTGTTTGACCGTGGCGGGATGGCCTGGTTGTATGCGGCGTGCTTGGCCCTGTGACGGAGCTGGCGGCTTGTGTGGAACAAACTGAAACACGAGGCAATCGAAGGCAAAACCGCCGCCAAGTGTGTGTGCCACTGCAGGCAGGCAGGCAGGCAGGCAGGCAGGCTAGGACCGCCAGGCGAGGCTCGAGTTGGCTCGACCCTGCTGCTGCCACCGCCGCTTACGCCGGATGGCAGCCGCGCGAGACACTCTCCGATAAGAATACTATCGGCCAGCAGTGCGGATCCTCCCGCGATTTGATGACTCGGATCAATCGGACGAGTCGGGACGACCAAGTAAACTAGTGCGTCCACACTACGCCTGCAGAATGGCTCGATGTTTTCTTCTAGAACAAATATGTTATGCAGTCAGTCACACGACTTTCGCGCTTGGTTGACAGCTTCGGGGGAAGCGAGGCTTCTAAGTTCCTATAGAAGGACTGCCGGGTGGCGAATACGGGGGTGACTGACACATGCAGCTGCATTGATCGCGGAGGGGATGCAAGAGCAAACCTTATCGTGCTGCGGAATGACGACAATCTGGACGACTGGCTACTCCCTAAGGCTGAGACCCTGCCATATGCTACACTTCTCTGGAGAAATAAATTCCAGGGTACTCTGTAGATCGTCGTTTGTTGTTGGAGACCGTGCTGCACGTGAAGCTGTCACTCACCCCCATGCCGTCATGATCTCGTGAACTGTAGTCTGCCCAGCGACGAGTGAGACTGAGTGTTCGTTAACCAGCTTACCGACACCCAGACGTGTCCCTTGACGATATTGTACGCAGCTGCCGGCAGGGATATCTTAGCTATGCGCATAATTGGACTGATATACACTTGTTCTCTTCCTAGGATGATGACCTCCAGTGGCATCATCTCAGCAGGAAACAGATAACCTCAACCAGGATAATGTCCAGGGTTGCATATGGCATAACCTTCATCGGACAGAACTCCAGGACACATGCAAGGTATCATGTCACCTGTGTGTAGGTTTATTAGGCTTTTCAGGGTCCGTTCCTGGATGACTCTGCGGAGTACCTTGCGGACCTTTGTGATCCCCGTGGGCTGTATCTGGCGAGCTGAGAGAAGAGAGAGCTGAGAGAAGAGTGAGCTGAGAGGTGCAGTAGTCGTATGTGGAGAAGACGGCCAATAGTCAAGACGCCTCTGATCCGATTTGCAGAGTCGTCCCAGACAGTGTCTCGGCCACATAGTGTAGATCATGGCTTCGAGGATGGCCCGAGCCCCGAGCCCCGAGGGCGCAGTGTGCATGTGGAGGTTTTGGAGGTTCTAGAATGTGATAACTGTAGCCACGTCTCGCCACAAGTGAGCAGTAGCCCGTGGTATGGGCAGTGGGAGGGTGCGACGAACGTGACAGCTTGCGACGGCTTCGGTGGGCGATGCAGGCAGAGGACAGCCAGGCCGGGCATCGAATCGTCTGATAAGCTCAGGGTCGAACGAAGATGGGGGATTGGCGGCCACGGTGCCGTCCCATCGAGTCAACCTCAATCACAACCCTTGTTGGGAGGCTTGAGCTCCAGAGGGGAACGAGTCGTCGAGTCGTCGGTGGCCGTGTGAAGAGGATGGGGTGCGTACAGGGTATTCCTGGAAAGATCGTTAGCGTGGTACTTCTACAGCGCAGTAATAGGAGCCCAGCCCTATCTTAGTCTCCGTTAAAATACAAGATAAATACAGTTACATTCAATATAAATAGGTAGTAAGAAAGGGTAGTTTTATAGTAATAAAACGGAAATATAGTTAAAAGAAGAGAAGTACCGTTTTAAACTTAAAATAAAGAATTCTGATTAGTTAATAGGGTTACAGTGCATATATTCGCGCTAACAAAGATTAGGGGAACACCCTGTACTTTTCCTACTGTTTCCCTCTCCGCAATAGCAGCAGGACCATCCCCACCTACAGCTTGACAGTTGAGGTGTGGGGACATCTGGACCGGCCACTCTGGCTGGCTGGCTCGCGGTGATTGGCAAATGCGGACCCGCTTGTGCCTGGCTAAGGCTTCCCATAGGCTGGGTGCGTCCATCGATCGCCCCTGCCAACGAAGCAAGGAACCTCGGATCCCTTTCCCACTACACCAGATACGTACCATACCTTGCTCAGTTCTGCTGGCCCAGGCAGCCCAGGCTGGGCAGGAGCCAGGAGCACCCCCCTCCCCTAGCAGCACAGTAGCAAGATGATGCTACCGGCGCCCCCCGGCCAGCCTCTTGTGTTCCATGCCATTTTGCAAGAAAATGGACTGATTGCGCTGCTCTGAAACCTTTGCTCCTCCCAATCGTTCTGTCTCCCGACCTTAACATCTTACGATTTCCTCACCACCACTAACCCATTTTTTCCCTGGCCCATCCATTCTCGCCAGGCCTACTCGTGCTACTGAACCGGTCTCGCGGCCCCAGACACTGCCAGACACTGCCAGACACCTTACGACTCCCTCGATACGGAACCCACCGTCTCGTGCCGTCACGTCCCATCTCATTCCAGTCTGCCGAGTCCGATCTCCCACCGACCGTATCAGGAACGGCCAGGCCAGGCCAGCCCTGAGGCCAGCTGACGCAACCGCCAATCCCGGTGACATAAGCCGGCTCGTCACTCCCAGGCCAGCTTACGGCCTCTAATGCCCCTGCAGCACCCATCAAGAGGCACTCAGGGCTACTGAACACCGAGCCCCGGCATTCCGAGTGTCGAACGCCCGCATCGTCAAGGTCTTCCGGCCGAATCAAGCAAGCGTACTGGGCGCACCCCGTAACCAATTGATAGTCGATTGAGTCGAGCCCAATCAAGCTCAAGCTCAAGCCCAAGCCCTGTGCAAGCAATCGAACCGAGCACAGGTACGCAGCGAACAGTCGCGCGCACCGCACAACCAGTCTTTGACCCCGTGTTGTCACCTATTGAATGGAATTGGGTCGTGATTAAAGCAGATTGCACCCGAGCCAGTCCACCACAGCACACCAAGTTCGTGGAAGGCGACAGTGACCAGCTGGTGAGGTCACGGGGGAGAAAAAGAAAGCTCTGCTCTGCCCTGCTCCTCTCCTGCGCGAACGGACGCTCTCCTGCGACGCTGCGGCAGCGAAGCGAGGCGCCGAGCCACTCTCTGCCTGCTCCCGCGCGCGGCCCCTCTACCCGGCCCATCTCTGCTCCCCATCTCTCATTAGGGTTTTGCCTGTCCTGTCACGCGTTCATGTCGAACCACGTCTGCATAGCTGGAACGGTCTAAGCATTGCCTCCCGTTCGGTTTGGTTTGGTTCGCCCGACGGCCCTGACACTCTCCGTTTTGCCCAAAATGGCAGATCAACACCAAGATCCCCAGCGAGTCTGGAATGCTGGCCTCGACAACTTCGACTACCGGTCCAGCAGCAATCCCCACCCGGCCTCCTCAGCCCCAACCTCTGCTGCATCCGCGCCCGCGCCTGCACCCGCATCCGCGCCAGCTTCAGGCACGGGAACAGGACCACGATCAGCATCAGGTTCGCCCTCCCAATACTCGCACGCCAGCGGCACTGCCGCCCCCGGCCCCAACACCGATCCCATCACCACCTCAGCCCCCGACCCAGGCTTCTCCGAATTCGCTGCCTCTACCGCCTGGTCCGAATCTAATCAGTTCACCCCTCCACTTGGCCCTAGCGACGGCGAGCCCTTCGACGGCCTGAACCTGTTCCCTGACAACTGGAACGTCCCAACCGCCTCCTTTCCAAACCAATCTCTGCAGTACCGACCCAGAGCGGACGGCCTTCCCACCTTCACCAACCCTCCAGGCCTCCAGCTCCAGAACGGCGAGCTTTTTACCGCCTTCATGAGCAGCGCCGCCGCCAATGCCGGCGAGTCGTCGTCCGGTCAGGGTCCTGTCGTGGCCGGCATGTCTACCCTGACGCCAGCTCAGGAGGAACAGCTCAGGAATATCGCCATGCCGCCACACCTGCAATACCAGTCCCCGAAGAGTGAGCCCAGCCAACTAAGCCCACAATCAAGTAACGGCGACGGCCACAAAGGAGGCTCTCCGGACCCGTCAAAGTCAGGCAGCCGCAAGCGCAAGTCCTCGGCCGACTTTGATGACTTGGACGACGAGGACGACGACGAGAGCCAGCAGCCCGTCAAGAAGACTGCTCACAATATGATTGAGAAGCGGTACAGGACTAATTTGAACGACAAGATTGCGGCACTGCGCGACAGCGTCCCAAGCTTGCGAGTGTTGTCGAAGAGCGCAAGAGGAGAAGACACCACAGAGGACAGAGAGGAATTGCACGGCCTGACGCCTGCACACAAATTGAACAAAGCTACGGTAAAGACCACGACGGCCCATTGAGTCATGACACGAGCTGACAATAAATCACAGGTGTTGAGCAAGGCGACAGAGTACATCCGTCACCTTGAGAAGAGGAATAATCGCCTCAATGATGAGAACAGCGCCATGCAGCAAAGAATCTCGGCCTTCGAAAAGCTGTTCATGGCTAGTGCTATGAACGGCACGATGAGCCCGGTACAGAACCAGAATTCGCCCATGCAATTTGGGCAGGACGCTTCCCAGTTCATGAACACGCCGGTGGGAACTCCGCGAGGGCTGGATCCGCAAGGAATGATTCCAGTGCCTGACGACATGAAGCGCATCATCAGTGCGCAACTAGCTTCTGGACGACCATATCCCGTTCCTCAGCAACAGTTCCAACAGAACCCCGCCATCATGCGACAGCAACAAATCCAGCAGCAACAACAAATGCAGGCCAACCGTTGGCAAGGCGCAAGCCCGTACATTGGCAAATTCATGGTCGGGTCGCTCGCGGGCTTGATGATCCTCGAAGCCGCCCGCGAGAACGAACAGAGCAACGAGTCGCCAGAGGGCCGCGGGCTCTTCGCCCTTCCTCTGCAGCTCTTGGGTCCATTTGTGGCGAGTTCGCACGTCAGCATCGCTGGACATTCTTTCTCCCTGTACCAAACCCTCTCCACCATCAAGTCTCTGCTGCTCCTTGGCGCACTGCTTTGGGTCTTCGTCCCCTCGCTCTTCGCACCTAGGCCACCAAAGACGGACAAGGCGGCCCAGATTAGCAACGCGGATCTCAAAAAGGTGCCGTCTCTGGCTTCGCCCATTCATGTACGAAGACAGGCCTGGCTTACGGCTGTTCAAACCGTATGGGTACCGCGACACAACTTTTTCCTTGAAGCAGCTGCTTTGATCTTGAAGACGATGAAGCTCAGCCTGCGAAACATGATGGGTATACATGGCTATCAGATGTTGACGGGGCTCACCGAGGAACAAGAGACAGCCCGAGTCAAGGCCTGGACAATCGCCTTGGATGCGCAGTTGGCTGGAGGAGATGTTGAGATCAACAAGAGCCGCCTGACTTTGACACTCCTTGCGGCGAAAACCCTACCAGATACCCCTCTGCGACTGATGCTGAACGCTCTTCACATACGGGTCTTGCTATGGCAGCTGGGCAAGCAGGGTCTGCACAATATTTTGGCTGCGAAGTTGGCCAGGTCAAGGTGGAATGAAGCGAGACAGCTGTACCGACTGAACAACTCGCTTCGCCGGAACGATCCCGCGTCGCCTGATGACGAGCTTCCAGAGCACTTGGCTGTACTCCTAGAGCAAGATTGCGACGACGTTCTGAACGACGACATTGTGCAGCGTGCGAACAACCTTGCATGGAACCGCCCAACGATGCATAACATTGACTCCGATGTGGACGGAATGAATGCAGTTGTAGAGGATCCAGCCGTACGGTCACCCATGGATGCTGTCGCTGCTTGGTGGTCGAGCCTCATGCTGCAACGAGTTCTGTCAGCCAGCCTCGCAGAGGTTGAGGACAAGACTGCACAAGCCAAGATTACGGGTGATGATCTCAACCTAGCAGTCAAGGTAGCACCTATCGGCTCAAATGCCCAGGTGCGCGCTCTCGTCGCCAAGGCTGTCCTTGTGGAGGAGAAGCGAGGGGTTCACATTGCCACTACCTTGAAGGCCATGGGCCCGAGCCTGAACCCCGACAAGCACCCCCGATACAGCCAAGGAGTTCCGCCCCTGATCGACGCGCCCATGTCATTCATCGTCCCGGACCCCGACGTCCAGATGGCATTGCGCTGCAGCATGGCCATTGCACACCTCGAGCGCTACGAGACTCCACCACACAGTGCTCTCGCGGTCATCGATGGCATTCTTCCTGGATCGACCGAGGGACTTTCACTCCTGGGCTGTACAGCAGCTTTCCATCTGGTAGAACGTCTGCAAAACCACGCAGTCGCTGCCGAGGCATGTGCCACATCCCTGGAACGTCTTGCGGGCACTCTGAGGATCTGGATCGGCAGTGAGGAAGGCGACAGACCAGGCATGAACCTTGAGCTCCGGCAGAAGCTGGTTGAGAGGTGCCTTGATGTGACCAAGAGCATTGTCGGCATGGCTGAAGATCAAGGCTATGCAACAATGAGCGAGTGTGACAGCGATGACAGCATGTGCGATCCGGTTGATTTGTGAGACTCCGCTCTTCAAAAGTGATAACCAGGTTTCTTTTGTCCAAGTTGCGATGCGTACATGTGTGATGGGAATTCACTGTATATATACTGCATTTAAGAAAGGGATATGATCCCGGGGATGCATTCACTAAACGGCCCACTTTGGGAGGCAAAAACTGTTTTGCGAGCTCTGGTCTGCACTCGGGCGCCGGCCACGGCCAGGCCGGTGATGGGGGCTGTCTACTTAGGAGCCCCCCCCCTTTTTTTTTTTGGTTTCAACAACGACGTGCGTACGGTGTTTGATGGCGTGGGCCACAGCCCAGACACGAGTGTTTGGGGTGCAAAATTTGATTCGTCTTACATGATATGGACTATAGCTGCTACATAATTTCATACTCTCTTCTTCCAACCATCTTCTTGTCTTCGTTTAATGGCATTCAGGGACCTGTGCTAGACCGGGACAAGACTGAGGGCAGTCACCTTTATGGGAACGTTCGCAAGAACAGGTCACAGGATAGCTCATCAGAGTCGGTTAGTAGAAAGGAGAATGAGTTTGTTTGCAATTTCTGTCATCGCGTACTTGAAAGCGAAATGTTAACGATGGACCAGGGTCGGTCACGAAACCATTCATCGTCCAGCCAAGCACGATTATATGGTGACCTCAAACTCAGGCTTATCTGAAAACATTCTCTCGCATTTGTCCGGACAAGAAACCAGCCACAACGCGACACATTGCCTCCAAAAGGAAAAGATAAGCACGCATGTGCACGCCCCCAACAGCACACCTTTAATTAATCATCGTCAGCCTCGGGGGAAATGTCAAAGTCGTCCTCAGCGAAGCCGTCTGTGTCGCGCGTCTTCTTGTCCTTGAACCTCAGCGCGGCCGGGACGCCAATCTCGAAGTCATCCTGTCGGGGTGAAAGACGGGGACTGGTTAGCCTGTGAACGTCGCCATACAGGAACCTCACCTCATATATATAGGAATTACAGGGGGCAGATAGCATTGAATGAAATGAGATCCTCCTCCTGGAAAATTTACCTCGGGCCAGCCGACCTGGCGCTTCTTGGAGTCTGGCTCGGCCGAGATCTCGAAGTCGTCCTCGGCGAAGTCCTCACGCGTCGTTAGGACGTGGTTGCTCACTATCTCGTGGGCAGAGGGCAGGGCAGAGGCGGCTGCCACCAGGGCAGCGAGGGCCAGGATGAAACGCATTTTTGGTGGGTGTTTTGTTCTCCGTGTGAGTTGGGAGGGAAAGATTCGCCAGCGCCTTCAGGGCGGGTGAGGGAAGAAGGAAAAAAGTAGTTGAATGAGTGTTTGGAAGTGAAGACAATAGAAAGTAATTGATATTAAGCTGGTACACAAAACTGCTCATCTCACTGTTTGGCAGGGCTGAAGACTGGTCTATATATATACATATATACCCAAGCATCTACTAAGAGGCGATCGACAAACTTTCCGAAGTGAGGCTCACGCGAAGCTTGATTGTTTACAAGTCAAGCTTTGGCGGGCAGTCGCGACAAAACCTTCCTCAAAATGTGGTTCAGGAGGCGGAGTCTTGGCCAATGGCCACTGCCATCTCAACTTTAACTCCGTCACGAACTTGGCCTCGGAGTTGAGATGACTTTGGTAGGGAAGAAAGAGGCTCAACAGTACGCACGAGAACTTCCCCCAGATAGACGATCGAGTGTCAACCCATATCCTGGTATGAATTGGCGGTGATCTGCTGATCGGCCTAATGGTTCCGAATAGTATGAGTTGTTCGCGTCAGTGTGGGGGACTATACTTTGCTCGTGCCAAACCTTGCCACCCTCGAAACGACTCCGGAAACATCAACTATCTATGATCGGCAGCACTCTAGAGCTAGGTATGATTCATATGCATAGGGAGCACGGTTGAGGTGAACAATATTTGACCTCTCCATCGTCTCGGTGAAGCTTGTCTGCACTTACAAAAAATCTTGTTGGGACAAAGCTGTCGTTGACGAAAGCGTAATAGGAGCCGAATCCCGAGCGCTGTACGGATGATTGCTCAGCATGACCAAGTGCAGACGTAACACGCGATTCAACGTATGCTGACTCCGGAGTGTGGGACGGAATAGAAGGCTAGCTTGAAGACTGACCTCCTTCGTTTTACGTCACGACGAGAAGCACAAGAGTGAACTGGAAAAAACTCGAAGGGCTTGTATCGCACAGCACACTTCGGTCGTCGTTGACCTGGGTCGACGTTTGGGTTGACCCAGACGAGGACTTGGAGGATGCAATCTTTGTAGCTATTGTTTCAATTTTTCATTTTGCCTGAGATACCATGTACTTTTGTCACAAGTATTACCAGTCCATCCCAGCACCCCCACACCCACCAGACATGAGCTCGACCGGCCTCTTCATAGGCAGCTCCACATGGGGCTTGACGCCGGGCTTCTTCGCCCTCGTGCCCACGAAGTGAATCTTCTTATCCAGCTCTGCGAACTGGCCCTCACCCTCTCCCTTCTTGACCCTCCACTTCGCCGTGCCAAGGGCGGCGTCGAGCTCGTCCACCGGCGGCAGCTTGAGGTAGACGAGCCCGTCGTCCCGCTCCTCGACCCCGAACGTTGCGATGGACAGCTCGCTGTCGTTCTTGCACGAGCCGCCGCCGAGGTCGAAGTTGCGCTTGTGGTTGGGGCACGACACCCACGGGCTGCCGCCGCCGCCGCCGCCCTCCTGCGCCGCCTTCTCATCGCCGATGAGGCCGTCCGACAGCACGAAGGCGCGCTTGTGCGGGCACATCTGCTGCGTGGCGTAATACCTGCCCCGGATGCGCCACACGGCCAGCTGCGTGTCCCCGCGCTTGATGTTGGCCGAGATGCCGTTGGGCAGGCTGTCGGCGCCATCAAAGTGGGACGCGCCGATGACGGGCTGCCACGTCGTCGACGACCACCGGTCCTTGAGGGCCTTGAAGTCGTCCCGCGCCGGCTCCTTGGCCCAGAACACGGGCCGCGGCTGGTCCCTGTCCTTCTCGATCTCCATGTTCTCGATGGTCTCCTCCGTGTTGTTGAACTGCTTGAACTTGGCGGCTATCGCCGGGTTCTTGATGGCCTCTGCCCACTCGTCGAAGAACGAATCTACCAGCTCGGCCATCTGTGCCTCGAGGGACTCGTTGATGCCCAGCTTGTCCTCGAGGACGACCTCGCGAAGGTAATTGATTCCGCCAGGAAGGGCCTCGAGCCATCTGGCCGTGCGCTGTAGTCGGTCTGCTGTGCGGATGTAGAACATAAGGTACCGGTCTATTATAGGGATGACTTCTGACGGTGGGACGTCCTTGGCGAGGAGTTCGGAATGTCTGGGTTTTGCACCGCCGTTGCCTCCAACGAAGATGTTGAAGCCTTTTTCTGTGGCAATGAGCCCGAAGCTGCGTCATGAGTTAGTCTCCAGAGTAGTGGTAGTTTCAAAAGCGGAAAGACTCACTCCTTATTTTGTGCCTCTGCGCATTCACGCACACAACCACTGACACCACCCTTGATCTTATGCGGAGCTCTGATGCTCTTGTAACGCTCCTCAAGTCGCACCGCCATGCCGACACTGTCGCCTATACCATATCGGCACCAAGTAGTGCCGACACAGCTCTTGACTGTTCGTAGAGACTTGGCATACGCGTGCCCACTTTCCATGCCAGCATCAACAAGAGTCTTCCAGATGTCAAGCAAGTCTTGCTTCTTCGCGCCAAACATGTCTATCCGCTGGCCACCCGTGATCTTCGTATACAGACCATACTTCTTTGCGACCTCGCCCATGACGATCATCTTGTCTGGTGTAATCTCTCCGGCCGAGACGCGAGGAACAACACTAAACGTGCCATTGCGCTGTATGTTGCCAAGGAACCGATCGTTCGTCTCCTGCAGGCCGTGGTGAGGCTTGTCCATGACGTGCTTGTTCCACAGGCTCGCGAAGATGCTCGCCACGGTGGGCTTGCAAACCTCGCAGCCCACGCTGTCGGCGTCGACGCCGGCGTCCCTCATCACCTGCGGGAACGTCTTGAGGCGCTTCACCATGACGATGTTGTACAGGTCCGCGCGGCTGTAGTTGAAGTGCGGGCACACGTTGTTCTTGACCTCGTTGCCCATGCCCACCATCGTCTTGTTGAAGATGGACTGGACCAGCGGCATGCAGCCTCCGCAGCCGGTGCCGGCCTTGGTGCAGGACTTGACGTCGCCGATTGACTTGCAAGTCCCGTCCTTGGTCGCGTTTACGACGTCTCCTTTCGTAACGTTGTGGCATGAGCAGATCTGCGTGTCGTCATCCAGGTCGTCTGCGCCGTCATCATCGCCCTTCTTGGCACCAAGGATCAGCTCTGATGGGGCAACCTCGAGCTCTTTCTGGTTCTTGACCATTGGGAGGAGCTTGATGTAGTCCTTGGTGTCACCAATCATCATGCCTCCGAGAAGATATTTCCCGTCCATGGTGAAGATGTATTTCTTGTACACATTCTGGAAAGGGTCTTTGTACGTCAGAGCCTTCACAGCTGGCGGTGGAAGGCCATCTGTGAGGAGCTTGACATCGTTTGTCTTCCCGTTGGTCTCGCCATCGGCCTGCTTCTTCTTGTTCCTCGCAGCCACTTTGGCAGGCAGATACTTGGGCCCATCTCGGTCCGCGAAAAAGTCGCCAAAGCTGGCGACTTCCACACCCAGCAGTTTTAGCTTCGTGCTCAAATCTGGCCTCTTATATGCCCTCGGCGCGTGTTGTTTTGCCTGCGTCAGATTGAAGCTCAGTACATCGGCCATTTCCACGCCGGGCGCGATCAGCCCAAACGTCTGGCCCTGCCAGGAGGCGCACTCCCCGAGGGCGTAGATGTCCTCCTCACTGGTCCTCAACTCGTCATCCACAACTATACCGCCGCCACGGTCCGCGCATTTGATCCTTGCCTTCCGAGCCAGCTCGTCCCGCGGCCGCACACCGATGGCGAAGCAGATGGTGCTGCACGGCATGTACTCGCCGTCTTCGAAGTACACTCCCGTGACCGAGTTGTCGTCGTCGACCTCGATCTTGCCCACGCGCTTGCTCAACATGACGTCCACCCCGAGGTTGCGGACCTGTTCGACGACCATGGAGCCGGCCTCGCCGTCGAGCTGACGAGACAGGACCCAGCGGTTGCGCTCGATAACCTTGACCTGTTTCAGGGTGTTGAGGTCCATCATTGCCTTGGCTGCCTCGAGGCCCAGCAGCCCACCACCCACAACAGCGCCAAATGTTCCTCGTTTTGAGGCGGAGAAGGCGATCAGTCTCTCTAGGTCGTCGATGTTTCGGTAGACAAAAACGCCTTTCGCATCATGACCTGGTGTATGCCGAGGCAGTAGTGCGTTTGAACCAGTTGCTAATACCAGGACATCGTAGGCAACTTCGGAGCCGTCTGCGCAGGTGACCGTCTTGCGGTCCTTATTGATGTCTGTGACTGCCTTGTTGAGATGCCATCCCAATGCATTGTCTGAGCCAACCTGGCCCTCATACCAAGACAAGGGATTCAGGTAGAGCTGGTCTACCTTGCGGTGCTCGAAAAAAGAGGTCAGACCGACGCGGTTGTAGGCGAGATGTGGTTCCTCTCCGATGACAATTACATCGTATTCGCGAGTGCGAATGTCGAGTTTGAGCAGCTTTTCTCTAGATGGCTGTCAGAGAAGCGTGCTTCGTTGCCGCGAGGCATCTATAGATGATGAATCGAACCGAGGCTTACATGAAGGCAATGCCGACCATACCAAGGCCGACAACCACGATTCTTTTCCTCGAACCAGCTGCCATGGCTCTGTAGGGGGCTGCGGTAGATCTCAACAGGATCTCGAGCAGTCAACGGTCTGTGCGAGCTTTCGAGTGTCAGCACGCAGTAGCTGCTGTAACCGTGATGACCTGATAGAGGCAAGCCAGTCGGTCGGCCGTGTGAGCGTGTCACGACAGAGACAAAGAATCGCGAGGACAGAATAGAAGAGGAGTGGATGGATGCAATCGAGGAGAGACACGCGATGTCGTGGACGGTGGAAATGAATTGGCCATAGTTTGTCTGTCTACTCTAGGTATCAGTCCGACAATGAGCAGAAACCAGCATCTCCGAAACCAGCAAGGCTTGGCCTGGCCCGGTCGTCCAGACAGCAGCCAAGACCATGGGATGATTCTTAGGCTGTGCGATATCTGCGACACATGGCAATGCGAATTCAAACTTTCAGCGTGGGTGGACGGAGGCAGCATTTCCACGGGATGGCATCTCCATCTCCGGGGCTGCACGAGCTCCCAACATCTCCGTCATCACCAAGGGTCATCACGCCGACGGTGGAGTGATAAGGAGGTCGGGGCCAATCGCGTGTTAGCCATTGCCTAGCCTTATCCACCGTCTTTGAGCCGCCCGCGGAGAAAGATAAGGGCCCCACACCAACGAACGGACAAGACTCTGGAACTGAGAGACCAGCACTGACCAGGTCCTTCGGCACTGGCCCTGGCCCTGGCCCTGGCCCTGGCCCTGGCTCTTATCTAATCTTTTATCGCCTATCTACCCTCATCTGGTCCTGCCCTATGAGCTGCCTAGTCTACTGTACTTTTCTCACCAGAGAACTCGAAGCAGCGGCTTGGCTTCCATGCTTCTCTTTCCTGGAACTACAATATCACGTCTCGCACAGACAAAGACTTTTGATCTTGTCGAGAATCCACACGCGCGCTCTGCCCGACCCTGAAACATCCCGCCGAGGTCGATCACAGTCTTCCTTCGATAGGCTCAAGCGGTCCGGTCCGTCGCATCGCGTCGCGAGGCGAGGCAACGAGGACGGACAAACCGTTGTGGCTCGCAACGTCCGACTTCTTCACCAACGAGTACACTACTAACGTGAACTAGTCCATGCACGTCTCAGGAGATGGCATCTGGATATGCATCGTTTCGTTGTCCCAGAACCAAGAGCTTGAGTTGAACACCATCTGGCAAACCGGACACTCATGCGCGTGCCCAGTCAATCATTCGGGCACCTGCATCTTGTTGACGAAGCTTCAAGAAGCCTGGCCTGAGGTCTGGACAGGCAGAGAGGCAGGTGACATTCTTGGGCATGCATTTCATCTCGAGAGACGAGGCATCGGTACCTGGTGGGGTTGCCTTTCGCTGATCCCCTGACCTGCAATGCAACGCCACCGCCCACGGGACAGCAGGTTCATCCCAACTACCAAGGGTTGCCTCACACCACCACCAGTATTTCCCATCAGGTCCACCGTCTGTCCATCCCAGAGCAGCCGGCGGGAACGGCTGGCACGGCACGCACGGCAACCTATGCATCACTTCTGTGCAGCGGCCGCGTGCATGCGAGCTGAGGACTGATCCCAGATTGCTCTCAAAAAAGTATGGAGATGAAAGTTGGTCTGCCAGGGTCTTGTTTTCTCTGGCCTGATCTGCGGGCAAATATTGGCGCTTGGCCATCAAACTGCCGCGTTTCCTCTGCGCGGGCCGGCTCTCCTGTCGTTCTGATCGCCCTAGGAGTCAGACCTGTACTCTGGTTGTGGTTCCCAGGAGCTGCCTTGGCTTTGCATGGCTTCGCACGACTCAATTCTCAATAACAAATGCTCAGTACCGGGGTGGATCCACGGGCATCTTTGGGACCCGACAAGGGGCCCGTTCATCTCCTTAACCTCATGCCACGCCGAAAGTTTCCATGTCCGCAGCTCAGAGAGGGCCAGGGCCATGCAAGCATTCTAGCCCCCCTTGCCCGCGCATTATTACGACTCTTATTAACTCTCCAAACCCCCCCTCATTCCTCATCATGCAGCATCTCGCACGCTCACTTGCTCAAAGCAACATGCCAATTTAAGCCAGCAGTGCTCTAGTCTCGGCAAAGAGCGCCTCCACCCTGACCCCAACAGGTGCAGATCTTTCCTGATCACACTGGACGGTTGCATGGAGCCAGCGCTTGTTGTACTAGCAGAATATCACAACAATGTCTTGCAGCACCCACCGTCCATCTGCTTCCCAGACTCGGCCGACTCGCACGCATAGGACCCAGATCTGACTGGCAACCAATTTGCTGATTCTTCATCACCTGGCGAGCCCATGGTACCGACCGAGGCTCGTGACGGAAATTGAGTAAGCTGTCCGGCCTAGCTGTCATGGCTCGTCTAGCGCGATGTCCCGACATCGACACTCGCTTCTTGTGTCTTTCAAGGTTGGTTGCCCAAGTTCATTTGCCGTCCGTAAGCGTGCAGCTACTTCCATGTTCCTTTGCATATGTCGTCAGGACGCCCCCTGACCGCCTGCTGGTAACGTGGGCCCTCTGCACACCTTCTTGGTCCTGAATGTATGTGCACAGAGCTAGGGCCGAGCCCAGGGACATTAGCAGACAAGGTTCATGATGTCCGTTCTTCCATACAACGACCGTACATGCAGTCTAACTAAGTTTCCCGTGCTCGCGATCTGCATGTACCCTGGAGAAGGCTCCGTATTTAAAAGTGACGAGCTTCCCCGGAGACTGTGGACTTCACGATGCTCTCGTCTTCCCCTTTCAGCGCTGCCCGTCGTTGATCTGGTGGTTCCCCTCGTTTCTGGTCTGTGCTAGTCAGTCGCTGCGTCTGTTCGCCATGCATTCTCTAGAGTATATTCTCGCCGTCTTGGCGGCGGCGTCCCCTGTAGCTGCGGTCCCTCGCATATCCCATGTCCGTGGGGGATCGTCATCCCCGGTCCAGCGATACCTGGGGCCACCCTCAAGCTATGTCTACAACCAGACTCGGGCCGACGCTGTGAAGCAGACATTCCAGATCTCCTGGGACGGATATTACAAATATGCCTTCCCTGGTGATTCTTTGCTGCCTGTCTCCAACTCTTTCGAGAATGATCGGTCAGTATTAGCACTCGAAGCATATCCATCATCATGTTGCAGCCCGCTGACCACCACGCAGCAACGGCTGGGGTGCCAGCGCCATTGACGCGCTCAGCACAGCGCTGGTTCAAGGCAACGTCGAGGTTGTCAATCAGATCTTGGACTTCGTCCCAACCATTGACTTCAGCGTCAGCTTCAACGACACTGAGGTGTCTCTATTCGAGACGACCATTCGCTATCTTGGCGGCCTCCTGTCCGGTAAGAGCACCAAACCACCTGTGATTACCATTCGAGAGACGAAATATCCTCGGAACACTGGCTGACTGGCAATTCAAGGCTATGATCTTCTCAAAGGATGTCTCTCGACCCTCGTGAACGACACGAGCAAAGTTGACGCCCTTCTGGACCAGGCCAAGAACTTGGCCGACAACCTCAAGTTCACTTTTGACACACCAACCGGCATCCCGGACAACAACCTCTTCCTCAACCCACCCAGGATTGGCAACTCGACTTCCAACGGTGTTGCAACCATCGGCACGCTCATTCTGGAGTGGCAGCGACTGTCCGACCTGACGGGCGACGAGTCTTATGGCGAGCTCGCGAAGAAGGGAGAATCCTACCTGATCAATCCTCTCAACCCGGAACTGGGCGAGCCGTTCCCCGGACTCCTCGGCACCGACGTGTCGATCAGCAATGGCTCGTTCCTGGACTCCAACGGAGGCTGGACGGGAGGCACCGACAGCTACTACGAGTACCTGATCAAGATGTACCTGTACGACCCCGAAACGTTCGCCTCGTACAAGGACAAGTGGGTACAGGCCGTGGACAGCAGCATCAAGTACCTGGCGAGCCACCCGACCTCCCGGCCCGACCTCACATTTTTGGCCTATTACGACAATAACACCGACACCGGAATTGTCTACCTTTCACAGCATCGTAAGTAGAGCTCGTCTCTTCCCCTCTTCTTTGTTCGGATGTTTTTCTTTTCTTTCTTTCCTTTTTTTTTTCTTGGTGGAGAAGATGCCTCGTTTCGAATATGCGGTTGCTGCTTGTGCGACTCCGGAGGCCGGGGGAACACGCGCACAAAAGCAAAACACGCGGCGTTGTGTAATATGATCACCCGCCCGTATATGCCGTCTTTATGCTTCAATGTTCTAGCCTTACTAGCACAACATATCCGTCTCTGGTACTCCCCTGTAGGAACCACGCCCCTGGCAAGGCTAACGCAACCCACAATCCAAACAGTCGCGTGCTTCGACGGTGGCAACTTCATCCTCGGCGGTCTGACGCTCAACGAGCCGTCGTACGTCGACTTCGGGCTGGAGCTGGTGGCGGGGTGCCGCGACACGTACATCCAGACGGAGACGCAGATCGGGCCCGAGGTGTTCCGGTGGCTGGGCGAGAACTCGCCGGCCAACGCGACGGTGCCGGCGGGCAACGAGAGCTTCTACGAGCGCGCCGGCTACTGGATCGACGACGCCGACTACGTGCTGCGGCCCGAGGTCATGGAGAGCTACTACTACGCGTACCGGGCCACCGGCGACACAAAGTACCAGGAGTGGGCGTGGGAGGCGTACCTCGCCATCAACAAGACGTGCCGCGTCGGCAGCGGGTACAGTGCCATCACTGATGTCAACGCCCCCGGCGGCGGCGAGTTCACCAACTTCCAGGAGAGCTTCTGGTTTGCCGAGGTGCTTAAGTACAGCTACCTGATTCACGCCGAGGTTAGTTTCTGGCGCCCTTTTCTTTTTCGCTACGCCCCTCCTCCCTCCCCCTTTGCTTATTGGTGAGCTGCCCTGCTGACGCTGGTTAATTTTAGGACGCTCCTTTCCAGGTCAAGGCCGACCACACGAACGAGTTCGTGTTCAACACTGAGGCTCATCCAGTTCAGATCCCCGGCGGGGAGAGCACGTCGTGATAGAAGGTCTCGGAAGGGAGTATCTGACGTTTTGTTCTAATTCATACGCATACAAGCATCTTCAAATATATACATATATATGTGTGTGTGTGCGTGTGCGTGGATAGAAGTATCTCATTGAATACTACTGTCTAATTTTCTCGTGTGATGCGAGTCGTGCGCCCCTACAGTATTGCATTCCTGTCCTCCGGGCTTCTACTCCTGTCTCTTCCACCTCTGCTCTAGATGAAGCTCATGGTTCTTGTGGGACCATTCTATTTGTTGCTCGCAAAATGGCGTAGGGGCAACGCGATGCCAGTAAGGCCAGAAGCCAGAGTGGCGTATCTGGGCATGTGCCACAACCACCGCACCAATCATCAACCCCCCTACTGACCGGTTGGCTCCTCTGGGCAAAGTGATTTGGATCAAAGGTTCGGAATGACGATGATTTGATTCTTTTTTTCAAGTTTGTCTTTTGTCTTCCAACTCGCGTAGTTCTCTGTGGTGTTTCACGCTCTTACGGAAGCTCGCCTCCGGTGGAAAAAAGCGCGCCCCGTGCTTTTGCATGCCTAATGGGTTGTCGTACGCCTCAGGCACATCATTTTCTTGTGGCTCAGTCTGTTTTAACATGGGAATTTTTTTTTTTTTTTTTTTTTTTGATTTAGTGCAAATGGACAGGCAGTCTTAAAAATTGCCCACTCGCCTATTATTTTTTTAGAGAAGCAGGGGGTTTCACGGTCAAGTTCGTCGATGGCCGAGCTGTTCCTGTTGCAGTTACCACTCGCGACCCTGACACACTGGTACCACACTCTGGTACCTCCAACTGTCATCAGAAAACCGCACAAGCAATTGAAGAAGGCATCCAGCGAGTGGGTCTACGACGGACCGACCTGAGTCCTTGCGAGGTGCTACGATGGGCATCGGGAACCAGCCGCCAATTGCCCTTCCACCGTCGCTCGTGGGGATAATGGTTCGACTTGTATTCACAGAGTCGTTTTTCCTCTTCGCGTCATCCTCCTCCAGGCCGGCTTTAATTACAATATCGATAGTCCTCCTCTTCTTCAGTTGTCGCAGACCTCGGGAGGACGACTGTGGCGTCTCGATTGATCTTGTTTCCTTTTTTTTTTTTTTGGGTGTCATTATTGATCTCGACGGTGTCCTCCTCCTCCTCGTCGTCATCCTCCTCCTCGGGAGAAGGGGCATCCTCTTCTTCCGCTCCTGAGTAAACAATCACTTGCGTCTCCTGCTCACGGACTTTGCGGTCCTTCTGCTCTGCTCTTCTTTTCTCTGTGCCTGCGGGGATTCTGAGGTGGTTCGTGCACGGAAAGCCTCATCTAGTGCTTGCAAACGGCGCAGCCAACACCTCAGCTGCAATGTACCTGGCGTATCCACTACTTATTTCACCTGATAGCGTTGATTCACGTCTACGTCTGAAGATGGGATTGTTTTTTAGAGCCCTCTAGCTCCGACATTTTTACCTGTCAGACTCTTAATTCTATTATGATCCTTTCCCCCCGCCCATGCCTTCCGATCTTGGATGCAATAAAAGAAACTGTACAGAGGCCACGCCTGGCCCGAAAACGCCTTGCTAGATGCTACACCATTTGAGAAGAAATACGCACGGCCCAACCACTCGGTACCGTCACTCTTCTCAGAAGACCCGAGTCTCGCCAATGTCACAAATGTCAAAGACGCCCTCCTCCTCGATGCCCCTCAGCCTCAGCGCCTCCCTCAGCCGGACGGGCGGCTCCATGACGGGCTCGGACGTCAGCGCCCAGGTGCCCCAGTGGATGGCCAGGGCGCGACGGCAGCGCGTGTCGCGGAAGATCTCGACGGCGTCGGCGGGGCCCGCGTGCAGCGGCGACATGAGCAGGCGGGGCGCGTAGGCGCCGATGGGGATCAGGCCGACGTCGAAGGGGCCCCTGAGGGAGCCGATCCCGGCAAAGTCCGGGTTCGTCGGCAGGTGCTCCAGCTCCTTGCCGTAGGCGTGCGCGCCGTCCTCGCCGCCGCCGCCGCCGATGCCGGCCGGCACCGAGCGGTAGCCCGTGTCGCCCGCAAAGTAGACGGACCTGGCGGCCGACTTCACCGCCCACGAGCACCACAGCGTCTTCTCGTGGTCAAAGGGCGAGCGGGCCGAGCCGTGCTGTGCCGGGAGGCATGACACCGTCGCCGTGATCTCGCCGTCGTTGACGGCGCCGTCGTCTGGCCTGGCCGTCAGCTCGGCGTCCTCCCACCAGTCCATCTCGGTCACGTTCTCGACCCCCGACGCGCGGAACCAGCCAGCCAGCCCCAGGCCGACGAAGAAGTGCGCGGCGGGGAAGCGCGCCTTGATCTCCTGGACGGTGAGCAGCGACAGGTGGTCGTAGTGGTTGTGGGAGATGAACACTGCGTCCAGGAGGGGCAGGTCGGCGATGCCACACGCGCTCGGCGTGTAGCGGCTGGGGCCGGCAAAGGTAAAGGGCGAGCAGCGCAGCTCCATGACCGGGTCGAAGAGCACGCGCAGCCCGGACGGGTACTCGACGTAGTGGCACGCGTGGCCCAGCCATGTCGTCCTCAGACCCTGAGAACCTAGGCGCGAGGTGAGGAGGGCCGGGGTCCGGATCGGGACCGTCTCGCCCTTGGGGGCTGGCATTCTCATGCTGCCGTCGAATTGGCCCCTGATATTAGAGTCAATAAATGTTCTTCCTCTGGCTCTGAATGCGGGCTCATAAGGGCTCATGGTGGCACCAAAACACCACATGTTTTTTTTTGTGTCTGCTCGGCATATCTCCAACTGGGAGCCCCAAGGCTGCTCCCCCCCACCCCTCGGATATGTGGGCTGACTTACATGATGGCCTTGATAGGGAACTGCCACGGTTGGAACGCGGCTTTGTACGAGGGGTGAGGATTTTTGAATCGGTTGATGCTGCCGTCATTGTTTTTGACGTGGTGAGGCTTGGACTTTGCAGCCTCAGGGGCAGCACCCAAGCAGGGCTGGTTGACGGATATTGAGTAGGGCATTGTGGTCGTTGTTTTGGTGATGAGGGACACAGGGGCAGCAAGAGGCTTGAGCCGTGCCCGTGAGGGCAGGTTAAGAGGGCGAGGCATGAGGAATGAGGCGCCTCTTTATGTGAGATCCCGGGTGAAGGGGGAGGGGGGGTGATTGGCTGTCTGTCTTGTCTTTGTGGCATCTAGTAGGTGGGTGGTGGTGGGTGACGGTGCACGTCGGGCTTTGCTAAGAGAGCCTGCACCCCTAACTCCGAGAAGGGGACGACAACGACAGCCACAAGTTGTCGTCAACCCTCCTGAGGCCTGGTGTGCCTGGCCCGCCGAGAGCTTGAACAAGCTTGAACAACAAGGTCTTATGATGAGCTTCTTCTTATCCCGATGGATCCAAATCGGTCTGATTCTGTTCCGCGGCCCTCATAAAACTCCACAAAGTCCGACGGCTTCGGGAGATCCACTTGTCGCTGACAGCCCGGGCTACAGTATACGCTCTTGTGTTTTTGGTGTGTGAGCACTGACATAGAGACCCGGGCCCCTGAATTGGCTTTCTGGCCTGCATTTCGATGACGCTGTCAAATGGCCCATCTTACAAGGAAGCTGCTACACCAGCGTCTTTGTCTAGCATGATGAGTAGACCTGATTGGGCGCTGCTTGGTAGACTTATTGCATAATCAAACGTTGTGGCTTTATTCGCGTTGATTCCACAGCTGCACAGCGCTACAGAAGTAGCCTACATTTCGAGCATTCAAGTGGAGTATCTAGACTGCACGCATCGGTCTCAGTGTAGCAACACAAATTGATTTATTTGGCCCTGACAGTATCTAACTGGAAGTCTCTATACTTAAGTGTTCGCTTCTAGCACTGCGCAGTCTATCTTTCCTTGCCAGTGACGAGAAATTCGCGCTCAGCTGACCACCAACTATCTCAAACACACGCTCAGCCCCGCTGCCCGTCTATGGCGACGCGTACTTGTAGCCATACTGGGCCTTGGCATCAGCAATAAGCTTCTGTGTCTCCTCTGCCTTCTGCCTCGCCTCGGAGTCGTCCTTGATCTTCTGCAACATGGCCTTGTTCCCGAACGGCGCCACCTGGGGGATGGCAAAGCCCCTCTGGACGCCGGGCCGCTCGAGACAGCGGTCGAGCCAGGCGGCGACGTTGGGGAACTGGCCCTCGAGGTCGAGCCCCGCGAGCACGGCGGCGTTGGCCCAGCCCAGGATCGAGATGTCGGCGATGGAGAACTTGCCCTTTCCCGGGCCGGCGACAAAGTCACGGCCGCTGAGGCGGGCGTCCAGGATGCCGTAGAGGCGCTCCGACTCGCCGACGTAGCGCTGGATGGGGTAGGGGATCTTCTCCTTGGCGAAGCGCACAAAGTGGTTGGCCTGGCCCTGCATGGGGCCGAGGCCGCCGTGCTGCCAGCTGATCCACTGCTCGGCCACCGAGTAGTCGTCCGAGTCGACGGCGAAGCTGAGCTTGTTGTCCGGGTCGTAGTGCCGGGTCAGGTAGGTCAGGATGGGCAGGCCCTCGAAGACGGCAAAGCCGGCGCGGTCGTGGTCCACGATGGCGGGGATGCGGCCGTTGGGGCAGATCTTGGTGTACCACTCCTGCTTCTGGGTGTTCTTCATGATGTTGATGGCCTGCCACACATACTTTGGGGCCTTGTCGCCGTAGGCCTCCTTGAGCTCCTCGAGGATGATGCTGGCCTTGTAACCATTGGGCGTCCCGGCCGTAAAGAGCTCGATGCCGTCCTTGGCAATGCATCCCGAGGGCTCAGGCTTGTCTGCCATGTTGTCGTTGTCGGTGTTGACCTGGGTTTTGCTGCTATATGGGCGAGATGGTGTGTTGGTGAGGGCAGAGCTCGGCTGGATCCGTCGAGGAGTATTTTGAACGGTTTGACAGTATGGATTGAGACTCTGGAAAGCAAGGGAGGTGAAGGTAGAGACTCGACGGGCAGGTGGTGATGATGATGATGATGACGATGCATGTGAGAGGAGAGGGGAGAGGGAGACAGCCCCTCTTCTTATAATGGAGGTTGTCATGACCTGTGTGAGTGGCTTCAATGGTGGGGAAGTACACAGTCAAAGTTGAAGCTACCTTATTAGACCCGTGCCTGCTCGGGGTACAACGAGTACTTTCTGTACTCGCATTGCAGTACTGCGGTAGAATACAGCAGTAAAACCCGGCCCAGATCGGGGTAGACCAGGTGTGCTGCTTTGAAAGCAAGCTGCACGAATCGAGAAGCTGCCGCCCCACCATAAGTAGCGCCCGCTGCTCCAGCAGCCGAAGCTCCCCTCGGCCGGCTCCAATTACTCAGCAGGTCTGTAAGTACTGTAACCACCGCCCGTCCTCGGACTTCACCTCTTGAACGGGCCCGACAATGTCTTCCAGAGTTGACGCCTTCTTCCATCCTTCGGGGCCGTCATTGGCCTTGGCGCTCTGCTCCGTGGTATGGCTTTGTTTCCTGTCCCCGAGCTGGCACGGGGCATCGACACGGCCGCGAACGTGTGACCCCTCTCACTGGGAATTGGTGGGAAGATACTGTATTTGTCTTTCCCAGGCTTGTTCTGTTCCATGCGCCTGCCAGTCTGCTGCACCTCGAGCCCTCTCATCCGAGTCCGCCCCTCCTTGGCAGCCATATCCCTCAGTACCGCGTCCACGGATAGCGGGACCGGAGGCGCCGGCCTGAGGTTGGTGAACATGGGCCCGTCCAGCCGTGCCAGCACGCCCAGCCCAGTCATTGTCGTCGTCCTTGTCGTCGTCGGCTGTGGCGGTGTCGTGCTCCAGGAACTGCAGCCCTCGCCCCTCTGCTCTGCCTCCATTCTCCTCCTGTTCTCCCGCATCAGCTTCACGAACTCCTCGCAGCTGAGGCCTGGCTCTTGTTCGGCCTTGTCCATTGCGGCCTCATCAAACCGCACGCGTTTATCTATGTCTTGCGGACGGCATCTCGGGCATGTGCATTCTGCTACCCACTTGCCTTTTTCCGCGCATGTTGGCGGGGCGGTATATTGGGCGGGCTCCAGTACCACAGACTCTGAGACGGGCTCGTCTTGGACAAGCTGTTGTTGTTGAGCAGTCTCCTGTCGGCCACGGGTCTTCAGGATAGACTTTTCCGGGCGGGCTCTTTCGCGCTGGGTGTGATCAGTGTGAACACCCTGCTGCTCAGTCTCCGTCTGACTATCATCCTCACTTCTGGGAGCGAAGCCCTTGGGAAGAGCAAGTCGGTCTCCAAATGGTGCCGGAAAGAAGTCGAGCAATGTTGAAGGGGAAGTGCTTCCATCACTTACTAGGGACTTTGCATCACCCTTGTCGCCAGTCAAGTCTGCCTCTGTCTTGTCCATTCCCGCCAGCCCGCTGTCTCTCCGCTCCCAGTCCTCGTCCTCACATTTGCCAGCATCACTCCATAATTTCAGCTCGGGGAGTGTGCTGGCGGAACCCAGTGGTGGGCTTCTTCTTCTTCTGTCGTCTTCTTCATCATCTTCTTCTTCTCCTTCATCTCCTTGTTCTTCGTCCGGAGAGTCGTCATATTCGCTCTCGCTTCTCCAGACGTCGGCATTGCTTGTCGATAAGATGGTAGAGGAATTAGAGTAATCAGCTTCATCGTCAACCATGTTGTTCCCTGGAAGGGGCCATTCTCCCCCAGTCCTCAGCACATTCCATACGTCGGCTGCCGTGATGGACGAGATGCCCTCTGGCATGACAGGTCCTGGCCTGTTTGGGATTTCTGCATTCGTGCGCGAAGGCAGTGGTGAATGTACTGGTGGTGCTGGCAGGGTCGACTTCTTGAACGATTGCACCATCTCCCTGGCCCGCTGGCCCACTTCTCGGCGAGGTACGACGTAGTTGCGCAGAAGAAATAGCTCATTCAGGCATTCCTCCCTTGGTTTCTCTCGCGGCTGAGTGCTGATCCTGGTGCCGTCCTCTTGTTTGATGACGGAATCGAGCTCTGTTTCGCTCCACCTAATGGTATCCCGAAGTGTTTCTACCCTTTTCTTTCGAGCCGCCTCAGTCGAGGAAGCGTCGAAGTCGGCGCCGGGGGACATTGCCTTCATACAGTAGCCCTTTCCAACACGGGTTGTGTGCATCATGCCTTTGACACCGGTGGTGTTATCATGATAGGCTTCTCCCATCCGAGCACCACTCGGATCCCCAGGGAGAGACCATGACGCGCCAAAACTATACAATAGACCTTCAAACTTGTCATTGAATGCTGGGCGCCAGTCGTTTTTGACACGTTGTGGCTTGTTATTGCCCTCGGGTGATTGTGTGGGAGGTGCGTCAACGACGCGGCCGACGTGGGAGAACGCCTCTGGACGACTGCCCGATCGACGTTTGTGTGGGCTCATGCTTGCGTGTTTGTTTATTCTGTCGGTTGCTTGAATATAGAAGTATGGTAAGTCATGGATTGGTGATGACCTCAGTAATTCTTTGATACAAGAGGACAAAAGTGGGCTCTCATTTATCAATCACCTGTATTAATTATTTGTAATTCAATTTTTGGCAATTTTTTACACCAGAAGACTATCTAGTGTTGCTCTCACATTCTCACTTATACTAGAAGGGCGCTATCGCTCACTATACTTACAACTACAGGCTACTAGTATTCGCTATATCAACGTAATTCTGCGCGAGCAGATAGCACCTTTGTGGGCCCCATCCGGGTCCTCCTCTCCCTCAAGCGCCAGGACTGCAGGCTAGATTGTGCTGTTGTGCTGACTGATAAATACGCTGGCAATGGCAGGTCAAGGCTTATTTTTTCGGGGGGGGGGGGGTTCTCTAACTGATATTACTATGGTGCAGATAGTCAAACTCTTACGAGTCCGCAAGCTAGAAGCCGTGTGAGGCTCTTGGTTGTGGTCTAGTATGCATACTGTCTATAGCTCTTGGATGGACACAAATCGTCACTAACACCACAAGCCCTCCGGCTTTGGTAATTCTAGGGCTTCACTGTACGCACATGTTCTGACAGCCCAGGCAATGCCTCTCCTGTGATCTAGATCCAAGCACCCAAGACCGGCGTGTGCTTCACTCGGCTCTGTACAGGGCAGCATATGTCGCAGCTAGCTATGTAGCTTTCTTGGACCTCACTTGGTACTCTTGGAAGCGGCATATGCGAGGAATGGGGCAATAGCTCATATTTGCGCGTGTGTGTTTGTATTGGGGAGATGCGGGCCGACCTAATATCGAAGTCTGCCTACCCAAAGTTTGTTCCCACTCACTTCTGTGATACCGATGTCGTAGGGTTGAAGTGGTGGACGCGAAATCGAATTCGCAGAACAATATTGCAATTGTCAGACGTATGAAGGGACTGCGAAAGGAAAAGATCAACTACACAATAGGAGCCGACCCTCAAGACGTTGGCCAATTACAGCAGAAGGAAGAGAACCGCGAGGTTTCAAAAATTCATGAAATGACTTGAAGTCACGAAAATGAAGAGATAATATCGTGGCAACCTAACGTACAACCTGCCGAGACTTCAATCCTGGCCTCGTATCGCGTGAACATCCCAAGAGTCCAAAAAATAACGGAAACGCCTCCCTCTTGATGTTCAATATCGCCCATGAATAGCCTCCATGATACGCATCCGTACTTTTTTTGTTCCCCCAGGCATCGAAATAAATGCAAGCAAGCATGTGGCGTGGGGCAGAAAATAGCGGATGGCCCCAAGCCCACCAGACAAGGCCACCAACTCTCCCTGCCGCCTAAGCTGCCGAGACCTCGACGTCCAAGTATCGAACTCATCCTCGAGGCTCTTTGTATCAGGGCAGAATCACCCTAGCAGCCATTATCAGCACGGCGTGGACATGCGCGTGCCTGTGCTTGGACAGTTCAGAAGATCCGGATGCAGATTTCGAGCCAGGCCTCCGGTGACTCGAATGTGCGAGAACGTCAACAAACATGCGATCTGAAAACCAAACAGGTTACTCAAGAGACTTTGAATCCACCCAAAACCTTTCCCATCATCACCCTTGCCCTTCCTTGGTCGTTAAGATTACGTGAAAATCGTGCGCATCTATTAATCAGGTCAAGGACCGCGCGGGTTCAAGGATTGGAATGGTGATTTACCAGTAACGGCGGTCATAATCGCGCGGGGGATAGTATCCGCCTTCCCTGGGGTACCCAGCTTCGCGAGGGGGGAAGTCTCGAGGAGGGGGAGGGTAGTCATCGATGGGACCGCGGCGAGGAGGTGGATAATCATCCATCCGCCCGCGGCGAGGAGGCGGGTAGTCATCCATAGGACCACGACGAGGCGGTGGGTAATCATCCATGCGGTATCTCGCAGCACGGTCATCGTAGTAGTCGCGACGAGGTGGGCTTCTGTCACGGTAGTCGCGGCGTGGGCTCCAACCGCCCGGTGGGCCGCGACGATCCATGAATTCATCCCGTGGAGGATAGGGGCGGCGAGCACCTGGCGAGCGGGATCGACCGCGGCCGTCTCGTGGTGGAAAGTCAGGCTGGGTCTGTACCAGGTCAGCAACAGGGAGGGGAGTAAATGCAGGCTAAGGTCACCTACGTTCGCGACGCACGTCACGCGCTGGTCCTTAAACTCGCGACCATCAAGGGCCTCGACGGCCTTTTTCAGGTCGGCGGCAGTCTCGAACTCCACAAAGCTGTTACGGACGGGCTGAGTTAGAACTTGCAGGCGACGCAACATGTCGTAAAGTCTAGGGACACTTACCCTTCTCCGTTGGAGTTACGGCCAGTCTCCGAGTAGACGACATCACAGCCAGATTGACGGGCGAAATCTTTCAGGTCCTGCGTCCAGAGAATCCACGTAAGTTGAAGTCCAGGTTTGAGCATGGGGTGGGTTGAAGCGGCCGATCCCCAGGCACGGGCCTCCGCAAGCAAAGTGAAAAATCCAGGACCATCCAAGAGCGTCAGAGGTTGAAGTCCAGCAGGTGGGAATCCTCGCAATCACGTCACTCCAAAACAGTCCAGATATCAAACACGCCAGGAATATCAAGTCCACCGGAGGAAGACGCACTGCAGTCGTCCTGAGGGGGGAAGCATGTCGTCATGGAAGGGAGGGCGCAGCAGCGCAGTACAATCGAATCCCACAAAAGCTGGCCACCTATCCAGAGACACCGATGGCTGTTGCGACGGGCATCCATGAATCCGGCAGCAAGGAATAGGAGGAAGAACAGACCTGCCAACTGGTATCGGTGGGGAGACCACTAATTTGCATCCTGTGAGGAGTGCGACGGGGACGAGGGGGCGCGCGCTCGTTATTGCCAAATCCGCCAGGGCCGCCTGGGGCGCCATTCTCACGGTGACGTGAACCTCGGGCGAATTGGACAGTAAGGCGCTCGCCCATAAAGGTGGATCCATCTTGTTGACGATAGTATTAGCCAGGATTCAAGCGGGATGGATCACGGTGGTGATAGCTGCTGGTGTCCACGGAGAAGGTCGCGACATACGGAAAGCTGTCACGGACATGATGGTTAGCCAATTGCCCAGTACAGAGGGTGAGTAGGTATACATGGGGCGAGGTGAGGGCGAGATTATGGTTGCCAGGAGGGGAGGGGAGTGGAGTGGAGTGAGTAGCTTGCTTACCTGGGACAACATCGCGGGCGTCCATGGCATCTTTGTACTCGATGAAACCGAAGCCATTCATGAGCTTGATTTCAGTGATGTCGCCGGTGCCATGAGACGCAAAGTGGGCCTCAACATCGGCCTTGGTCGCTAGAGACGAAGTTAGAGAGCGGGTTGGAAGCGGCAACGCGCGGCGCAGGAGCACACAGGTCGAGGCGCAAAGGGCGAGGCGAGCTGTGATGGGGGAGGCTTACCATTGCGCGGCAGGTTGCCTAGGTATAGGCGGGTGGATGACACTTCGGTCATTTTTGCTGCGATCTGTTTTCCCCAGGCGATCAGGTCATGCAACAGAACGGATTGGATTTGACTGGGGTTGAATCGAGTTGAATCGAGGCGAAGTGAGGCGACTGGAGAGGAATGGGCAGAGGGAAGGACAGCCTTATCGTCGCGGTTGTTGGAGGTGGTGGTCTGGTGTGGGCTGCTGCTGACGGTCCGCTGGAAAAGTGGGAGAGGGTTCAAGGTTGGGTTTGGGTCTGGGTTCAAAAGTTGGGGCAGGCGAAAGCGGGTCCGCGGGTCCTGACGGGGTAAACAAACCGTTTTTGCTCGTGTCGCACAAGGTCGTGTCAATGGGCCGAATAAAATGCGATTCGAGCTGACTGCGATGAAACAGGTGAAGCAGTCGCCAGAGACCGTTGGCTGCTCGATTCCGACCTTGAAAACTGCGCGGGTTGCAGAGGGAGGGAGGGAGAGGGAGGGAGGATGGAGAGGGGTTTGTCTAGATGATAGACGGGCCAGGCCATGTGAGCTTCCCAAGGTTCGGCCGGCTGGGCTGCGCTGCCTGTCTTGAGCATCGGTCGGTAACTGCAAGGCGCACGGGCCCCAGCAATCGTTTACAGGCCAGTCCACTCACCCAGGTGCAGCGACGGTTCGTTCCCCTCCCTGACTGCAGGTACCAAGGTACTACAGTACATGGGTACCTAGGTACCTACTGTAGCACCTTCCCGCAGAGAAAGCAACCTCGACGGCGGAGGAACCCATGGAGAGTCGCAGCTTGCAGCTGCAAGTGCCCTCTTTTGCCAGGCCTGCCCGCCTTGGCGCCAGACACGAACCGCAGCGATCGGCCACATTGCTTTTGCACCGGAAACCGTTCCAAGGCATCCCTATCTCAGCATCCATGATGATCATTGCCGCGCACTTTTTTTTAATATTTTTTTTACGGCAATATCTCGCCGCTGCCCCGGTTAATCTCAGCATGATACGTCTCACCATGCTACTACAAAAGGGGAAGGGAGCGCCGTGGCTCACGACGACGGGCGATGGTGCGGGCCAAGCCTCAAATCATCCGAAGTCCAGGCAATACAAGCTTCAGGATCTACCTTGGGACGGGAGAATGGCAGGTTCTACTCCGGTAGGAACCAGGGACCAAGACAGACACCAAGATCTCGAAGGAAGATCTTGACACAGGATCAGCACTAGCACGTGCTACATAGAAACATCAAAATGCCCGATTTCAGGCCTTCATGCCTTGGCAACGAAGAGAGCAAATGAGTCTTCCAAACATGTCTGCCCAACATGATCCGCTGTATATCTAGACTGTCGGCCCCTGCAGTATGTAGTAGTATGCGAGAATGGTAAGAGAGGCATACTTGGCCCGAAACTTCGACCTCAAACCTGCGACAGAATAGACTCACCAGGGATGACTTCTTGCAGAATAACCTCATTGAGAATAACCTCATGTATTAGTGGTGTGATCGTGGTGACGAAGAAGGCTCTGGCACAGTGGCCACGCCAAAGCTGCAGACCCGGCATATATATATGAATGGACGTTCTCATGCTCGGTCTGTCTCATCGAAGCCACACTCCTCCAGACTAGGAAGATTCCCGGTCTGCACCCATCTAGCTCATGCAACTGGACCAAGGAAATTGGACAAAAGCACGGGGCCGCTCCGAGTTATATACAGACTCTCCGGGCACAGAGCAAGAGAACTGGCCGGAGTACGTCTCTCGGCCAGGCCGACTCATGACATGGGACCGCATAAAGCCGTTCGGCGAACGCGGTCATGCTCCTCAAACAAATAGTCTCACGAGAGCAAAGAACGTACACTACGTCAATGCTCCAGCATAGCACGGAGCACACATGCGCACACTGAGGACAGCAAGAGCTTGATGAACATGAAGGCGCACAATTGATTGTTTTCTCAAGGAGGCTCTGTCCAAAGAAACGCCCACGCTATGCCACATCGCCCAGACAAAGAAGTTCCGCATCGTTCCGTTCATTCCGTGCAGGGGGTTTCATATCATATCTACGTCTAGCATACTACCTCTCATTAAAGAGTATATCAATAATCTCGTCCATAATCGTAAAGGCAAGGTGCGCACTGAGAAAGGCACGTCAGTCAGTATGAGGTGGAGCCACGCCATGTGGGCGAAGGAAGGGGGAGCAGGGAAAACGAAATGGAGTGCGTGTGCGCAGACTTACTTCAGTCTCTCGTTGTTCAACGTCGCAAAGATCCTCCTGCTCGCCGCCTGCGCGTTCACCCGCCCCACCACGCTGCCAGCCAAGTCGGGCACCAACGTCGCCAGCATGAGGCTGGCCTCGGTCCGCGTCTTGGCCTTCTCGCCTCGGGTACGCGCCCTCTTTCCCTCCCCGAACGACCCGCCCCCTGGCCATAGGCTGTCACGCAGCAGTGCCACGTACCGCACGACGGCGTCGTCCTGCACAAGCACGCGCACGTTGTCGCGTAGCTTGCGCTCGATTGTCCCTCCCAGGAGCTGGTGCAGCACCACCACCACAGCGCGCCCCCGCAGCCAGTTGTTGCCGCGGTTGAGCTCGAACACCTCCAGGAAGATGTCGCAGATCGGCTTGACGAACGGCTCTGCGTCCAGTTGCTCCTTACCCTCGGCTCCCGCCTCGAATGCGTTCAGCTCCGCCTCTGCCTCCGCGGCCGTCGCCGCGTCGGAGCTGGTGGCTGCTGGGTCAATGATGCCGTTCACGCCGTGTAGCCCCGGGCCCATTGTGTTGATCTGGCTCGTAGCCGCTGCGATGAGGCTCTGCCCCGCCACAGACAGCTGGTCCAGCACCGGTATGCTGCCCAGGATGTCCTCCATGCCGTCCGTCACGGAATCGTACAGCCTCGAGATCATGTCCTTCCTGTTGTTTTCGTGGCTCTCCGCAAGATCCTGCATGATGACGCTCTGGGACAGAAACGCGCGCAGCTCCCGGCTCCGGCACACATCCGGCAGGAGCAGAAGCTCGCGGAGGTATTTCTCCAGCGCTTGGCGCCGCTTCTGCAGGAAATCTGACTGGAGCTTCATGACGACTCTCCTTCTTGGGAAGTCGAGGCTGCGAACGGAAGGGTATTTCGATCGTAGTCGCTGGTGAAGCTCGTGAAACTCGCTGTATCGGCGAGTAATCATCCACGAGGCCGCAGGCATTTTTTCTCC
Source organism: Diaporthe ilicicola (assembly GCA_023242295.1). Lineage (NCBI taxonomy): Eukaryota > Fungi > Ascomycota > Sordariomycetes > Diaporthales > Diaporthaceae > Diaporthe > Diaporthe ilicicola. The sequence continues at coordinate 125,781 of JALPVH010000100.1, read as the reverse complement.
TGCGTTTCGAGAGACCTCGATGACGTAGATTGCGAATTCTTTCCCATCATCTTCGTGCCCAACCTGCATACCCTTGATCCTGATCATCGAGCGGCCGTACAGACCGTTGTCGCTTTCCTGCACAACATATTGCTGCCTCTGCAACTCTCTCCGCCGAATCTCTCTCTCCAGGCTGGCTTTAGACTTGCGCAGAATACGCAGTTCTGCCATGTTGTTCGTTAGTTCCGCTTTCTTGAGCAGTGAATCCACGACAGCATTTTGCGCCTCCAGCCGGTCGATGTCAGTTGTGAGGACAGTGACTGCTTCGGCCAATCCAAGATCTCCGGGCGCGGCTTCATGAATGTCGCCCACATCATCATCTTTCTCAGGCCCATCCCCCTCATCATTATCGTCGGACAGGTATTTATTTTCGTCTCCAAATAGGTCATCATCCACGAACACGCCGATGCGGGAATGAGCGCTGACGAGGCCAAGGGACGAGAGACTAGGTTTCTCCGGCTCTTTGCCCGCACGGCCGGAGTCGAGAGAGCCACGTTTGGAATTTGTGTCCTGGTCTGAGAACATGAGTGAGTCGGCGTCTCCTTCTCCAAAGAGAGATTTTCTCAAATCTTCCGAGGTAGCTGGTCTGGTATCCTCCAGGATGTTGCTCAAAGCCTCCTCCACGGCTGCAACGACCTTCTTGTCAGGTGGCTGCGGCCCGGTGTTCTGGTCCAAGCTTGCGACGCTCTCAGCAAGTCCGTCATGCTCAAGATCTTCGTCGTCAAAGAGGGGGTTCGGAGACGAATCATCGTAAGATCTTCTGGCATCTAGAGATCTTCGGGCCTCCACCGACCTTCGAGGTTCCACCGCAACGTCGAGTGCACCAAGATTACCGTTAGAGGATCTCAGGTCCGAAGAAGACTCGGCCCGCCGACTCTGTAGCTTTGTATTCAATTTTGGACCCAGTCGAGACAATGGACCTGGCTTGCCAGCAAAGGCACTAAGTGTGCTGGTCATAGGAGGCGGCTGAAGTTCTGCAGAAAGCCTACCGATAGGCTGAGCCTTGCTTTGAGAAGCCTCCTCTGCTGCGAGGCACTTGTACCATAGATCCGATTTCTTGAAGTTCGGGAAATGCCTCGATTGCATTTCTTCCAAGACAGCGTTCTGGGCACGCAATATCGCTCTTCGCGCCCTGTAAAACTGCTCTGGTGTGGCCTTCTTTCTAGCCTCGAGAAATTCTCGGACTGTACGTTTTGACGGCTCTGGTACTTTCAGCTCTGCTTTGGACAGGTAGGCCTGCTCAATTTGGGCGAGATCCAGCCTGTCTGATACCGTCCATGGTGGCAGCGTGAGGGGAAGGTTGTCATCATCGTGGAACTCCTCAAGAGGATTTCGGAATCCATCAACAACCAGCCAGAATTGCACCAATGTCATAAGTCGTTGCCTGTCCATGTACTCCATGAAATAAGAAAGCCCAGACGCATCGCGTAGAAGTTCCGCAAGGGGCGCGTTCTCCAGTCTCGACTCTGTGGGGGTGCTGGTGCCCAGATCTGTAGAGAATGCCATTCCTCGCTTATGCCCGCCAGCAGCAAGATACTGCACCCTCTGGTCCAATAGTCTCTTGCCCATGTCCAGACGACGAAGGTAGACGGGGTCCTGCCCGTCTTGCTGCGAATCCCTCTTGAGCTGGCTGGTGACCTCACTTCTGAATCGCCTCGCATCTGATAAATTGTTCACCTTTCGAACAGTCCTGATGAACCTTTCGAATCTCCTCTCACTATCGCCAGGTGCCAAGCGCGGGAATTGTGGCGGCCTTCCAGGTTTGGGAGATGGCGCATGCTGGTCCAGAGCTGCGCGCAATTTCCTGACCGTGGAGCGGTCTTGTAGCATGTCTCGACCGTAGTTCTCCATCAGCTGGTTCCAGGTATCAGGATCGGATAGGAGTTGTAGAATAGGGAACAGGACAGCGCACGCGACGATCTCGCGTATCAGACTGGAGACGGCTCGGCTGCTAATGACATTATCTGGCAGCACGTGTGGGAGAACCTTGGTGGTTGTTTGCCGGAGGTAGTCCTGTTGTGTGAGCTTGAGATCCGAGTACGACAAGCTGGCAGCCGGGTGGATTTTCCCATTTCTGTATTTTGAGGCAATGGCCAGATCGAGCTCTTCTGATTCCGTAACAGAGCGATTGAGTTTATGACCCCGTATAGCCCTCTCGGCTTCATTAAAGTCGTGGAAGTGCGCCGTCATGATAGGAACGATTCGGGTAGTCAGGACCTCGGGCAGGTCCAGCTTGGACAGCCGTTTCCCGAGGTCGTCGAGCGCGCATCGGATCGCTTTGTCCACCTCGTTTCTGAACGCAGGGTTCTCGCTGATCTTTGAGTACCATGACCACACGAAATCGCGCGTGATCAGGTCGAGAACGTCGTCGAGCGCGTGGGAGATCTTTGCCGACGCACCGCAGATCGGCTGCTTATCGTAAGACTGTCGTTTTCGCAACGCCGAGAGCTCGCTGCTCCATTGTTTTCGACCGAGGAACTTCGGTCCATCTGGCCGAGGCGACACACGGGGGTTCTTGTGGTCGAGGCCCTTGGACAGTAGCAGGGTGATGGCGAGCAGGAGGAGTAGGGAGGTCAGGAAGCCGGCGACAAAGGCGTGGCCAGCCCAGCGGATGGCGGGAAGCCAGTGGGTGGCATAGCCCCAGGCGATGAAACTTGCAATACCGGCAAGAATCACATCTCTCCCCTTCAGGGCCATAGTCCATTCATCGAAGGGCCAGCTTGTGAGTGTCGCCACATGTTTCGATGCGCTGGGAGAATGGTAGGTACCTAGGGTATGATGTAGGCGTGCCGAGTCGAGGCAATGTGCTTATCGATAGATGCAAGCAATCGACGGGGTTTGGGGAGCTTCCCCTGACCGAAGCACGGGAATGGCCGTGCATGGGCTTAGTCACACTGTATGCCATGGGCCATCCCAGGCGTTTGTACAGTGCAAAACTACCTATGCAGCAGACTATCGACACCATCTCTGGGGCGGCTGGCTTCACATGGTATTCCTGTCGACACCAAAAGTTGGCGTCGCGCTGAACTGTCTGGGTATCCTCTTGTCATTTGTCTTGCCGTCTCCCTCATGACCTCCATAACTCCACAGCCAGAAACGCTCCCTCTCACCATGGAGGATCCTCCAGTCGTCTGTACAGCGCAACAAATTTGGGTCCTTGATTCCTCTCCACCTTCTTGCCCTCCTCCGTCTCAGTCCTCATGACGGCGACACACTCGTCCTTCTCCTGATCCTCCTCCGAGACCCTCTCAAAGGCAGGGTGTGCCTCAAAATGCGACACCATCCACTCGTGCAGATCCTTGACATCGGTGATTGTGTACACAATACCACCAGGCCGCAACACATATGCGTACTCCGAATTCAGCTGCGTGGACACGATGCGCGCCTTGTGCTTCTTGGCCTTGAAATGCGGATCTGGAAAGCATATGAAGATCTTGGACAGCTGCGACTTTTTGAAGAAATTTGGTAGGAACTTCATGGTGTTTGCACGCAGGCAGGCGATGTTCTGGTAGTCGTTGCCGCCCTTTTGTTTGCTCTGATTCCGCAGGGCCCGGATCTTGTCCTCGACGTAGTCTGTGACTTGAGCCCTGATCTCGAGTCCTACTTTAATTAGCTGGCTGTCTTGCCACAGCTGGGAGGTGTGAACGGAACGTACCCAGGCAGAGAGTGTCGGGCATGACTGTGGACAGGGCCACAAGAAGCCCCCCAAAACCACACCCTACATCCGCAACCTCGACGTCCTTGGTCAAGCGCTTCGGCTTGATGACTGCCCTCACGGTCTGCCCGCCCTGCTGCATTACAACCTCGGTGGCATCATTGTCCTGGCCTTCTTCAACATACGCCGGGTACATGGATGACCAGTCCATGAGGTCAGGGCTCGCAGGACTGTCTGACTGTCAGCTTGTTGTCTGTGGTGTGATTTGATAGAAACACTCACTAGACGAGCCTGTGATCTGAGAACGGGTTCGCGTGAGCCCTCTGCCGGTAGAACTTCTTTCTGGGCAGCTCCGTCGAGTCTTCGTCTGCGCGGTGCTGCAGGCGATACGTCTCGCGCTTCTGGCGCTTTCTCGCTGGTCCCACCATGTTGTGATAACTGGAAGTTAGGGTGAGTACCAACTAAATCTAATGATGTGTTGCGTCTTTGGTTGGAGAAGATGTAGACTTAAAATATCAAGAGCACATCTTCACAAGCCGATTGAAGCGTCGAAATTTTGGTGGGTCTCGCTCTTCAAGGATCCGCCCAGCTCTCATCTAGGCCCTTGCCGAAGCTACCTGCTCAAGCCCCGCGATCGGCTCGCCTGCAGCTTGGATATTTTTTATGTCAACCTTGGACCCCTCCATCCGCCCCTGGACTGGAATGACATCGTCTCTGTTCTTCACAAACAAAACAAACTTGAATATATTGTCCCACTCACACTCAAAGCTGCAGCACCAATTGATTTACTAAGATGGCCTCAGCCAAGCAAGTTTACATTGGCATTATCGGTAAGTGTGCAAGCCTGCGTCCTGCAGCTGCCGGTGTCCTGCAAAGCTAACAGCTAGACCCAGGTGCCGGCGGCGTAGGAAAGGCCTTCCTCTCGCAGCTCGAGGCGCTCGCCAAGCGCCCGTCAGGCCCCAAGCTCGTCCTCTGCTACATCTCCACCTCCTCCAAGTCCCTCTACCACAGCAACTACACCCCCCTCGACATCTCCAGCGCCATCTCACAGCTCCAGGCCAACAGCGTCGGCGCGCCGCCAGCCCTGCCCAAGGTCGTTGAGTACCTGGCCTCCGTGCCCAGCGGGTCCAAGGCCGTCCTCATCGACAACACCAGCAGCCAGGACGTTGCCGACTCATACCCCGCGTTCCTCGGCCGCGGCGTCAGCGTCGTCACTCCCAGCAAGAAGGCCTTCTCGGGCAGCTACAAGCTGTGGCAGGACATCTTCAGTGCGGCGGCAGCCAGCGGCGCCAAGGTGTACCACGAGTCGAGCTGCGGCGCGGGTCTGCCCGTCATCTCGACGCTGAACGACCTGGTGAACACGGGCGACGAGGTCACACGCATCGAGGGCGTCTTCAGCGGCACCATGTCGTTCCTGTTCAACTCGTTCGCGCCCACCGAGGGTGCCGGCGGCAAGTGGTCCGCCGAGGTCAAGAAGGCCAAGGAGCTGGGCTACACGGAGCCGGACCCCCGGGACGACCTCAACGGCCTGGACGTGGCGCGCAAGCTGACCATCCTGGCCCGTCTGTCGGGGCTGCCCGTCGAGTCGCCCACGTCGTTCCCCGTGCAGAGCCTGATTCCCAAGGAGCTGGAGTCGGTGGCCAGCGGCGACGAGTTCCTGCAGAAGCTGCCCGAGTTCGACTCGCAGATGGAGGAGGTCAAGGTGTCTGCCGAGAAGGAGGGCAAGGTAGTCCGGTTCGTGGGGAGCATCGACGTGGCCAGCAAGCAGGTCAAGGTCGGCCTGGAGAAGTTCGACCGGTCACACCCCATCGCGGCGCTCAAGGGCTCGGATAACATTATTAGCTTCTACACTAAGCGGTACGGAAGCAACCCTCTGATCATCCAGGGCGCCGGCGCCGGCGGTGAAGTCACCGCCATGGGTGTAACAAGCGATCTCCTCAAGGTGCTGTCCCAGATATAGAATCGCCGGGACTGTTCCAAGCGTCACTAAGCCTACTCATATCGAACCCCCCCCCCCCTGAAATATCAACAACGCTTGAAAATAAATCATGATTATGGCCACCATGGCACCAAACTCCTCGCTCCAACATTGCTCCTGTGCGCCGTTGCAGGAAACCAATCATAGCGGACCAAATAAGACGTGTGACTATTCGTCGCCGTCCCAAATTTCCTAGGACGTGGTGATTGGGTGTTTAAGCGATTCGCGCCGTCGTCTCCGTGCCGGGTCGTTGGTCGTGGTCGGTGGTCGGATCAGACGCCAGATCCACAGGAGAAAGTCGAAGCATATGAGGCCAGCGAGGGGTAGGAAGAAGGACAGCGCTAGTGCCAACTGTGAATTGGATCATGGATTAGCATTTGTTTGATGGCGGTGCCCTGCCCGGGCCCTGTTCAACAGCCAAGACGGCGGGAGACGCAGATTGGGGGGACCTACAAAGCACCAAGAGATAAACTGCATCCAGGATGTTGAGCTGGACACCATGTTCCACTCCACAATCTTGGACTGCACAACTGACGCGAGTTCGGGTAGAGACGCCATGCTCAGAGGTATGTGGACGCGCATCTGGAGGCGAGGCCTTGGTCACTCCTGATGTCGCGACTCTGGAAGCTTATGTTCTGTAATTGGGTTTGGCGAACAGACGTCGCTCGGAGCTTGGGGTAGTAGTGCGTGCAGTTGGGTTCAGTATTGTCCGGCGTGGGGATCGCTGTGTTTTTGTCTTGGTGCCCTTGGCCCAAAACGTCTCACAATCATGAACGAGAGATAACTGTTGTGCATGAGGTGAGACAGTGACGGGAGGCCGAGTGAGAATTGACCAGTAAATAATTGCCTGGCCTGGCCTGCGTATTTCGTTGGGTTCCGCCCTGCCTGGGAGACGGGAACACAACAAGAGTGGCATGCTTTTCTAGCGTCCCACCAAAATCAGCCAAGGAAGCCTCGGCAGCTAGGCTGCTAGGATGGAGCAGGGGCCATAATGGGTGGGCCTGTCACTCTCAAGGCCCGCCCTGCAGATCGTTCATTAGCGAGTGACGTTGGCTCCCTGCCATGCCCATCCCCGGTTTTAATTATCGTCAGACTTCACATGCCAAAACACACAGCGCAATTCAGCTAAATCAGGAAGGCCGCGGTCTCTCCGTTTGGAACACCAAATTACTACTCCACAGAATTCGGGAGTTATTTCTCTGCGTCGTATCACAAAACACCAAGTCTTGATCCCATATCAGCCCACCTACAATGCCACAGGACCCAAATCTCTACGGCCAACGGGCCCCCAAGCGCCAGAAGAAAGAGGTCGCCCTCCCGAGCTCTCTCGCCTTCTCTTCCGAGCTTTCCTCCCTCATCGCAAGCAAGTCCTCCTCCTCCTCTACCACAGCCCGCCCACGGCCTTCAAAGTCAAAACCAGACATCTTCGCCGGCGTGAAGGCGAAGCGCAAAGCCGAGAAGAAGGAGCGCGATCGCGACGAGGGGAAGTTAGTCCTGAAGGATGCTGTCGGTACTGAGGATCAGAAGAAGGAGAACGAGGCCGCCAGGCGCAGGATGGAGGAGAAGGCACGCCTGTACGCAGCCATGAAGAGGGGCGACTATGTCCCGAAGGAAGGCGAAGCAGCGCCCCTGGTCGACTTCGACAGGAAATGGGCCCAGGCACAAGAGGAGGGCAAGGACGAGTCGTCTTCGTCTGATGACGACGATGATGACGACGATGACAACGCCGACAGCGAGACCATCGAGTACACGGACGAGTTCGGCCGCACGCGGCGCGGCACGCGAGCAGAGGTGGCGCGCATGGAGCGGCGGCAGCGCGTGCGGGCGTACGCGGCGCTGGAGTCGGAGACGATGAGCGCGCGGCCGAAGGCGCCCGAGAACGTCATCTACGGCGACGCGATCCAGACCGAGGCGTTCCGCGCCGCGGACGAGGAGAAGATGGAGGCGCTGGCGCGGAAGCGGGACCGCAGCATGACGCCGCCCGAGATGAAGCACTACGACGCCGACAGCGAGATCCGGACAAAGGGCACCGGGTTCTTCCAGTTCAGCAAGGACGAGGAGACGCGGCAGAAGGAGATGGCGAGCCTGGAGGCCGAGAGGCTCAACACTGAGAAGGAGAGGGCGAGAAAGGACGAGGAGAAGGAGAAGAGGAGGCGGGAGGTTGAGGAGCGGAGGAAAGTGATTGAGCAGAGGAGGAAAGAGCTTGGTCAGAAGAAGGCTAGGAAAATTGCAGACAGTTTCCTGGACGGGCTGGCTGCTGATATGGGATCCGGCGAGGAGGCTAAGGATTGACATCTCTGGAGACAACAGCCCAACAACCAACACGTGGATACATGCGGGTCCAAGCTTTATTTCATCTCTGCCTGGCCTACACTCTGGTTTATTAGCCCACTCAAATGATCCCGGACCAGTTGCCGGCACTTCACCCCGGCCCAGGACACTTATTCGTCACCATGGACGGCAGTTGCAGGAGTTTGAATGCAAGAACGTATGAACGGCCTATTTGCGACGTACAGCCAGATAGATGTGTAGCCATCGTTGCTGAGTCTCGCGTGCGCCATCTGATGCCAACTCAAAAGCTCAGCCCTGCAAAGCAAGTTGATTCGAACTCTACTCGAGCTTGTACGTCCAGGCCAATTCACGCCTTCGGTAATCGCGAGGCGGCTCGACCAAGGCTAAGATGGCCGGGCTCGGCCAAAGGTCACGCGTGAAGATGGCACTGTTCCCGCAAAAAGAGGATTTTGTATCAATTCCGAGAAATGCTGCCCAGATTCTACGCAGAGTCGACAGCCCCGTCGAGCGGTCTTTTACTTATGAGGATGCCTCCCTATCTCGAACAATGGTTGCAGCCGTGCCATATACCCATCGCTAGCGTTCTGTTCTGACGGCCGTCTCGGTTCTGGTGCTCATCGGCTCCGCCGTGCTTCTCCTGTGGCCCAAGATGTAGATTATCTGCGTTTACTAAAGATCCACTAGTCAACTCGTTCTGAAACTGAGTATGCATTCAACACCACGGCATATGCGCTTTTGAAACGCCACGGGAACGGTGTAAGTATTGTGAAGAACCGAGGAGGAGACATAGACAAGACACCTAGGTACAGATTCATCTGCAGCACATGATCGAATAGAAAATTACAACGTTGTGAAACAGATGATTGCGATGTTCCAGCAAAAGCTCGCAAGGCATTATCTATCTGCACGAAGGCTGTTCAATGCCGGTATCTTGCCAAAGATCTTTCTCAAGACCCTAATTAAGCGACTGATGGTCTCGAGATTCCCGAGTACTATCAAAAGTACATCAAAGATGAAACCAAGAAGCTCAAGAACATAGTTAGATGTCTTAAGGGAAACTGCCGCGAGCACACCAAGAAGCAGATGCAACGAAAAAAGAATCAGAGGCACTCAAAGTGCTCGCAGCCTCAAGGTCTGCTCTGCCTTTGCGACTGTCGTATACCGGCGGCGCACCCGAGATATCCTCTCATTGTGACTCTCCGGTGTTTCTTTTGACTGATACAACGCGCCCATTTCAAGTGGAAAATAAAGCTCTAAATCTCTGTTGTTCTTGGCGCTCTCTGGCGAAACATTGAAAGCTCTCATGAATGGACATGGACTCATGGGCTTCTTCTCTTAATGGACCCAAAGGGAAATAGGGGAATTGTGTTCCGAGGCAACGTTGTTCCTAGAATGCGTTGCTTCCTGTGGTGACTCTCAGCCCAAATAGGTGAGTCATTTGCTGGTTGACGACCGGGATCGACTGGCGAAACCATTTGAGCTATTCTTGCCTCCTGCATTTGTTCGTGGTCGTTCGTTGTTGAGCAGCGATCTTCCGCTGATAGCGCTCGTCCTTGTGAGGTAGCCCTGGGTCTGGAAGTGGCACCGCCCCGGCTTTCTCGATACGCTCCAAATGCGAGACACCGGTCAGCGAAACTTGTGCTGATATACATAATTGGATGTCTCTTGAGGGAGACTCACAGGAGTAGGCCTCGCCAACAGCGAGGAACGGGAGAAGTAGCAACAGCAATGCAGTGATCTGACCAAAACCTATCTCTGTAGAATCGTCGGAGAGTTCAGGGGCCCTATACCATCGATATGAAACAATCTGTCCTATTCCATAGCTCAGACTATAGGTCATGTCCAGAAAGGTTGTCAGGAATGAGCCGCCATACTAGAGGAAGCCTAGATCGTTTCCAACCATGCTCTCGATCGTCTCTGGCCGTTTCTCAACTTTGCGATCGGCCAGATGCTTAGTTGGATGCTTACGGCTCAGCAGCTTGTCTTTGGCCACAGTCAAGATGTCCCAGAATGTGACTTCAGGACCGCAGTAGATATTGCGGATCGCCGTGAAATGATCCTACCACAGTGGGAGGAGGGTGATACTATCTGTATAGTATATCCATAGTGAATTCTCGGGACAATCGACAGAGATCGTAAAGTCGTCAATTGACGTCGTGCTAATGAAGGCATAGGACACCAAGCCCATTAGACACGCAATACCTGCTACCCGAATATCCCTGATGATTCCGTGTCTTTTGAAGCGGATGCAAAGTACATCGACGGTGGCCAGGTGCATGTGAGTTTTGCACGAAAACCAACCAAGGCCGAGGGCGACGGAGAAGTCATAGCCTGAGAGTGACACCCGTACAGAGACGGCGGCCACGAGAATGGCAAGTCCCGTCACCAGCTGTTGGTCACTTAGACCGATGAGAAAATCTTCCATAGCTTGTTCTCGAGCCGGTCGTCGGGAGTCCCGAGGGCGCCCAGTCTCGACTTCTGTGCTGCCTGTTGTTTGTCGGCGACATTCAAGTTTCGATTTGAGCCAGGTGCGAGCTTTCCCTAAAGTCCCAGTGATCCTTTTGTCTAAAGGATTCATGAGTTCTTCACATGATGCATCAAAGATGTATGTACAGATGACCGTCAGGTACGTGATAGCGGCAGTGATAAAGGAAGGAAGCCCAGATGGCCTGGTCGAATCAGGAACGTCAGCATCAATATGACAAGCAGAAATAGCCAAAGCATACCCCAGGTCCCACGATATCGTTCTCAGCATCTAATGGTCCCTCAGGAGGAGTGCAGCTCGCCATGATGAAGCTTTGGGCTGTCCACCAGATGATGGTGCTAAAGACTATGGATTTAAAAAGGCTTGTACCTGGACTATCACAGTGAACTCTGAAATACCGAAGGAAAGCACCTTTGTATAATTGTCATGGCAGTCGAAGCCCTGCGAGGTTTAGAGGCTGAACATACAATCATGACACTGGGCATCGAGCACCCCGCGGATCACCACTTGGGCCACGGAGTGCCGGCTGACGAAGTCTCATATTATAAATAATTCATCACCTGCGGACTTCGTATAGATTCTCGCCGAGTTTTGTGGCTCTCTGATAAAGCACAAGGTACGACTGTATGGAATTTGCGTCACATTTCGATTTAATGGGTGGTGGGTTATGATCTTGAGAAACCAATCTCCATCCACGTGACCACGTCCTTCCCCGAAGGCTGCGCACAGCTGAACAGCCAGCCTGAAACTATGAAATGGTCGGTGGACCATGGTGTTGTAAGGTCCAATGCTTGTCCGAGATCTCCCCCGAAGGCTGTGGACGGCTGAACGGTCAGCTGCTGCTGTGATATGGCGGGTGAGATCGCTACATATTGCTCTGGAACATATTGCTCGCACACATGCATACCTAGGTATTCTCTTAGTCAAGTTATTGACACGGAACATTCACTCTAGCAACGCGTCAACATAGTGCCAAGTTCATGGAAAATGGTTGAAATATTGAAAGGCATATCAATTCTAATTGATATTTGAATTCAACAAATCTGTTACGAGCCTTCCAAAACTTGAATGGCCCATACACCGAGTTAATATCTATGAGCAGTGTAATAATCTTGATTTCTGCCATAAAGTAAATTTTAGGGCCGATGCATAATTTGAATGCTATTGAATTATTTAAAAGAGTATTTTACTTTAGATTGATTCAGATTGCGTACGATCAATGACCGCTATGACAACTGCTTTCCTTGTCAGTGCGTCCACGTGGAAACCACTCAAGAAACGACAGACACGAAGGGAAAAAGCACATGTGCAACGCAAGCACGTCAATACTGTCCGCGAGCTAGGTAATGAGTACCTGAGTAAACACCGTATCGCAGTCACCAGGTCACCATCATCACTACCCAGGTATGCAAGACATGCGTTCAAGTCTTATTTTCTTGATTCATTCGCTCGGCACCGCCCCCTTGGCCAGGTGCGTCCCAGCTACGTAGGCATTATACATTCAGAGAGCCTCGGGTTTGGACTCCTGCTGCTAAGGATCCTAATCAGGCCATGATGATGAATCATTCATTAGCGTTCTGAGGGAGTATCGTCCTCTCGTCTCACATCCCAAACCCCCTCAAGTCTTCCCTCTGCCCCTCAATGCTAGGACATCTCTATCGTTGATATCCACCCGCCTTCCTCAGGATGTACAAATAGATATGTAGGTAGGTCGGGAGATCAAACAAACAAAGCCACACAACACAAAGGCCGAAGCTTTTTGGAAACCAAAATATGTCGCCGCATATGCCACCAACTCCGTCCGGCCCAATAAATGTCGCACAGGTGAGATGTCGTACAGATAGGAGAAAGGTGTATAGAACTGAGCCGGCCAAAGCGCCGGTCGCCGCGCAAGATTCGACGATGCATCATTGATCGCCCCGATATTCCGCACCAAAAAGGTTTACAAGATTCCGTCAACGCCCTCCAGGCCGCGAGTATAGTATCAGCGCCTATTCGCGGGGTAGCCTGGGTACCCCATAATAATAATGCTGCAGCTTGAAGCCACCAATCCTGAGCTGTGGCAGGTGTCATGAGTGAAAAGTCTCAGTTCATGATGAGAACCACATGCACCCACACGAACTCATATCGCCGTCGCCACCGCTGTCTCGAGGGTAAAAGAATTCCCGGAGGGCATCCTGCTCCCGCTTGTTGTAGTTATTAGGTTTCCCTTTACGCTCTGCTTGAGACACGACGGGACCCGGCTCATTTTCCTTGATATATACAATCACGGGCTCGCCGTTACTGTCTGTCACGGGTTGTGTGGTGTTGTCTGGCATAACCGTCACCTGAACACAGTAAGGCTGAGGTGCTGTGTCAGTACGCCGCTCTTTCACCTTGACAGCCCTCGGGTAAGGAGCGAGCGGCATGAAGTCGGCTACTTGGCTAGTGACTGCTGATGCAGCGCCGGAGCCTGTTGGTGATGGGAAGCCAGTGGGGGTTGGTCCCGGCGGTGGCGTGATTATACCAGTTGATGCCTTTGTCTGAGCAGCGAAGCTGCTGTTCTGTTCCGCATATATGAAAACCTCAACAAACGTGTCAGGCCAATTGCAGATCCAAGGCTTGCTGCCCAATGGTGCAATATCCTTGCGCTGGAAATCGCCTGGGCCTGGCATAAAGTTCCCCCCATTCCGCCGAATTTTTGAAGAGCTGGTATCAGCAGACAGCAGATCTTCCGGAACGACGACGGTCTTGTTATACGGGAGCATTCTGAACCATGCTGGGCCCCGTTCCTGGTCAAAGGTGTCGTTGACGAGCTGCATGCCCATTGCAGGCTGGATGACGGGGGGCTGAGCACCATAAGCCAAGGGTTTGTCGCGATCGTCGCCAGGAAAAGAAGTGTTGGTATCGAGGAATATGTCGTAGTTGCCCTCGTCACCAAGCTGAGGGGAATTCCTGCTGATGGTCATCTGGACATGGACAGCCTGTCCAAAGATGAGATTGCAACTCCATGCCGAACTCTGGGCGGTGTTCACGAAACAGGTGTTTGGTGACCTGTTCAGGTTAAGAGGTAGGCCATACACACCAGTCGGAAGTGCAGGCAGGTCGGTAGGAGTGGGGATAGGAGTAGCGTCGTAGGTGATAGTCAAGGTAGGAAGGCCATCTTGAAATCTATGATGAAAACTGTTAGTCTTGTTTTGATTGGTCAGTCAGATTCGTCCGGGTGAAGCCTTACTGAGAAGGGCCTTTTCGAGGTGGCTTCCTGTGTTTGCTGAGCAACGATCCCACAACAGCCCCAACAATGACAATGACTATGATGATGGCGGTGATCGTCATGCATATGGCCCAGTAGGGAACTACGCCGCAAGCTTTCCTTTTCGCGAATTTCTGGAGCTTGTTCAACTGCGGCTTCTCGGATACTTCTGCCGCCGCTGCCGTGTTAATCTCGTGATGGCTCTCGTTGGTGAAGCTCCGGGCGGACTGCCGTGATTGAGGGGTGCCAACGTCTGAAACCGAATCAAACTCCGGGTTACGCGCAGCGAGGCCTATTCCCCCAGCACCTGATACCGCACCAACTCCTGACACCGCCCTCGAGGTGCTGACTGGGATCGCTGCTGCAGCAACCGAAGGCCCCCCACTATGACGCTCCTCGTTGTCTCGTATCTTCCGGTTGTAGTATTCATCTGGGTATCTCGTGTACGGTGGTAGCTCCTCGGTATGCCCATCCGGCCCAATAATGTCGCCTGCTTCCTCCCCCTCTGGCCCGATTCGGCGTTGATAAGGATCCGAGGAACTGGCAAAGCCAACAGGAATGGCAGGAACGGCCGGCACAGAGACCTGACTGCTTGTGTCGGTGAAGGGGTTCTGGGGGTACATGGAATAGGGATGCGTAGGGCCGCTCGGGCCGTTGTATTCTGATTCAGGCCGTGTTGTGGGAGTAGATGAAGTGGTTGTAACACTTAATGTCCTGGCTAGTCGAGGATTTTGTGAGTACATTTGGTAAGGGTGCGAAGGTGCCGAAGGGCCGTCATATGGCGCCTCTTGGCGGACATAGGGTGATTCAGTCGAAACATTGGAGACGCGCGAAAGGGATGGACCGCCAACATGACCCATGGCGCCGTCATGCCGGAGGGTAAAAGAGTCACGACCCGGGGGAGGTTTTGATATGCTAGAACGGTTCAGCCGTGGCGGTGACGTCGATTCCTCGGGTTGATGTGCGACGGTGGGAACGGTGACTGAGTCTGGCCGGACTCGGGAGGCTGGTGAGTCGTTTAGGTCTGTGGTGCCCATGGGCTGCGGCCGGAACCCATCCGAGATACCCAGTGCCAACAGAGCGTAATCGTCGTCGTCCACATCCAACAGCACTCCTTCTCCTCCACCCTCATGCTGCAGAGATACCCCCCTCGATGTCCTGACCGAGGCCCTCCTCTCGGGATCGGACGCTTTCCCGTTGGTGTGGTCCATCTCGAGTCGCGACGCTCGAAAGACGCCGGGTGGCTGTGGTTAGGCTTATGAATCCGAGCCGGAGTCGAAATAGGTAAACTGTGGGTGATGTTCAATGATCTAATCGATGATCGGAATGCTGTGGCGCTGGAGACGGCAGGCTCAATCCGCCGAAAGACAACGAAGAGCCTGTGAAACCATCGAATTGTCCGACAATATCCGCCCGAGCCGAGGCACAACGATTGCTTTTTTAAACGTCAACCTCAAATCCGTCCTGCAATTGAGGTCGATGGGTTGTTTAGTGCCCTGTTCCCTTGGCTATGCTGGTGGTAGGTCCTCTCGATCGCTGTTGTCGTCGAGAAAGTCGATGATGGCGTGTGGTGTGAGGAAACGGGTGGATGGATGGGTGGGTGGATTGACGGGGAGAAAGAGGGAAAAGGCTTGAGTCAGGACGAAGGGAAGGAAAGGAAAGGTATCAGAGTCATCTAAAGCCCAGGATGACGCTGACGGAAGAAGCCGCCCAGAATGCGGTATAGTGCAGTACGAGAAAACAGAGTAAGAATGCTACCAAAGACGGATGAAATGAAGTGAAGTAAGGTCAAGTAAACTGGACTGGACTGATGTGCGACGGACGGGGACAGATGGGTCACAGTAGCAAGAGAGGATTGCAAGGTTGTGTCTGGGCTGGGCCAGTCTGGGCGGACTCTGGGTGGATTCCTTTCCGGCCCTAGCAGTAGCAGTACCGAGAGAAAGAGAGGGGGGGGGATGAGGAGGGAGGGACCAGGGCACCGGCTCTGGCACTTGGACGATTCAGGAACAAGCCTGGGCAGGTTGGGGTTTCGGACCTGGATTGGGGTGCAGGAGGGGGGCGGTGATTGGTGGATGGGCCGGGGCTGGTGCAGTAGTGTGGTGCGCCTGGGCCCTGTTCTGACCTTGTTCCCTGAAGTCTTATAGCCCCAGAAGTCCCAGTTAGCACATGGCCTGGTGGCCTTGGAACTTGCTGTTGCGCTTGTGCCTGCACTCGCACTCGCACTTGCCCCCTTCACGCCCCTTCTCCGCTGGTGTGGAGCCGGTTGGAGCATGCTGGCCCGCTCACAACTACCTAGTCTACCCTGTTGTATAATCGCTTAGGCGGCACGCGGGCAAGCGGGCAGGCGGGCACGGCAGCATGATACAACTTCGGCCGGACTGCTCGGCTGCTGATCAGGTTCACAAATTAGCCATCACAGTGGCGTTGGATACATAGTGTGTAGCTACTGCTACTGCTACTGCTACTGCTGCTGCTGTGATGCAACCCCCTCTCTAGCCTGCCAACTCCCCAGCACGGATCGGGAAGGATAATGGAAGCATGATAACAACGCCGTCTCCCTGATCACGTTGTCAACTCGCACTCAGTCAGTTTAGTGGAGGGATGGACGGTATCTATAATAAGGATGGCTGTGTGTGGAGTTGCGACGATGCGATTGGGATCCCTAGGCAAGGCGAGCCGGACAAGGTTGAGTTCGACTAGTGGAGGAGATTGAAAGATGGCCTGGGAAGCCAGGAAAAGAAACAAAAGGCAAAAATAACAATAAAGACCCAGCTCGTGCTCGTGATAATACCAAGGCACTGGCAGACTGGCGGCGCAAATACGAAGCTTGCACTCAGACACGGGCGTGACGGTATGGTGCGCGACAGGGCTTACTGTCCGGAAACCCCTGCAGACCTTATAGCCACACCGGCCTGCGTAATTAAAATTATATACCTATATACCTAATAAAAGCAAAATACATAATTAATTAATAAGCTATAGCCGTTATTTCCTATAGGCCTATATAATCTAGTTTACCTAGTATAGCTAATTAAAGGGCAGGGATAAGCCCTTACCCTACCTACTACTAGCAAAAAACTTATAGCAGTTAACCTATAAGCCCCTCCCTTCTCTTCTTTCTATAATACTATAAATAGTATATAACTAATTACCCGTATATATCCTTTATAGCTTATATTACCTATCCTATTTAATTTATTACCCTTAAAAGTATATATAAATTAACTTTTTTAATAGCTATTATATTAAAATTAGCTAAAATCGGTTTTATAATAATAATAATAGTTTATATTATATTTTTTATTACTTTATCCGGGCCTTAAGGAATTATAAGTTTTAATTATTATATAAATCTTTATATTACTTATTAATATTATATAGGCCTTAATAAAAATATATAGATAAGATAAGCCTAATAATATTTAATATATTTAGTATATCTAGTATATCTGGTAATAAGCTTAATAATAAAAGGGGCTGCTAAAAAGGTAATAATATTAATTAATCTTTTATTAATAGCCTTATATAGGTTTTTCTAGCTTATACTTCTATAGATATCGGCTTTACCTTATTATCTAAGAATAAATAGCGTTTCCTAAAGGCTAAATTAAGCTTATTAGGCTTTATTTAAAACTAAATAAATCCTAATATAGTTAATTAATCCTTTATCGCCTATAACTAGCTTATTATAAATATTAATAATAGCTATAATCCTAAGGATTTTAATTAGGGCCCTATAGATAAGGGCTTTAATAAAAAGGATAAGATAATTATATTTAAAAACCCTACTAAATCTAATAAGGCTAATTAGGTAAAGAATATATTTAAATAAATTTATAAGAAGCGGAAAGCTTTTTAAGCTTATTAAAATAAGTTTATATAGCCTATATTATAGTTTTATAAAGGTTATACGCTTCCTAAAGCCCCGAAATAAATTATTAGAGATATAAATATATGTAAAGCTATCTTATATTACCTTAATATTATCCTAAACGCTAAGTTTAATAATATTAGCTGCTTTATTATAAAGGCTAAAAAAGAAATAGTATATATAGCTATATATACTTATATATAGCATTATATTTTAAGGTATTAATATAATTATAAAAGATTTAATACCTATTTTAAATAAAGCCTATTATTATTAAAGGAAATATTATAAACTATATATTTAAGCCTATACGCTAATAATAGTTTTCCGCTATTACCGGATACCTTTTTATTAAAATGCTTAAGGGTAATAATATTAAACCTATTAAATATAAGATTTACTATACTACCTTATATACTAGGCCCTTTAGTAACTATATATATAAGGAGGGTAGCTGCTTTTTAAACGCTTATATTAATTATTAATTTAAATTAATTGCTAAGGATTATAGTTTATAAGGTATATATTAATCCAGCCTTATATAATAATTTATTAATATATAAAAATAGGAAAAACTATAATTAATACTGGTAAAGCTAAATATATAGCTAAGGTATAATATATTAAATTATTTATTAATAATTTTAATAGCTTTAATAATAAGAAGCCAGCTTTTAAGCGATATAAATCTATTTAACCCTTCTATAAAACTTTTTAGCCCTTTTATAAATATAATTAATCCTTTTATAAATATAATTAGCCTTTTTATAAGTATAATTAGCTTTTTTATAAGACTTTTTAGCCCTTTTATAAGCTTAATTAGCCCTTTTATAAGCTTAATTAGCCTTTTTATAAGTTTAATTAAAAGTATATTAAAACTAATTCTAATATTTCTTATTATATTAAACCTACTTATTATTTAGGATTTATACCGGGCTATATATTACCTAGTAGCTATATAACTAATACTAGCTTATTTATTTAGCTTTAAATATAAGTATATAACCCTATATAATTTTAAGTAAAGCTTTCTATTAATAGTTAAATTCGGTTTATATTTAATAAAACTTTAATATAGCTTTTAGCTAAGATTTAATAGGAAATAGGTTATTATACTATATTTAAGAACTAATAAGCTTAATATATAGCTATATATAAGGGTATTTTAAATAAAGATAATTATTAATTAATCCTAATTAACCCTAATTAGCTTATATTTAATTTAAATTAGGTTTTATATTTTAGTATAGTAAGAAGTTTAATTAATAAGGGTATATATAGATATATATCTTTTACCGGAATTATTAGGTATTTATATTTATAGATAGGTATAGATAAATATAAATAGATATAAATAAGAGTTTTTTAAGCTAGGTTAGCCTTAATTATAAATCCCTAGATATATATAGGAGTTTTTTAAGCTAGGTTAGCCTTAATTATAAATCCTTAAATATAGATAAAAGCTTTTTAAGCTAGGTTAGCCTCGGCTATAAATCCTTAGATATAGATAAAAGCTTTTTAAGCTAAGTTAGCCTCGGCTATAAATCCTTAAATATAAATAGGCTTAAATATATATAGATAGGTTTTAATAGGGTTAGATATATTTAAAAGGGTATAAATAAGTATATTCGATGCTATTTTAATTTTTTTATATAATACTTTTAAATTATTAAATATTTATAATAATAATAATATTTTTTATAATTATTTAAATTATTTTATATAAAGGTAATTAATATTTATTTACCTAATATAATATTTTCTTTTATAAAGATATATAATTATTAATTTTATATTAATAAATTTTTATTATTTATAATTACCTTTTTACCTCGCTTTTTATCGATTTCCTTCTTTTTTTTTCTCTTTTCTTCTTTTTCCTTTTTTTTTTTTTTTTTTTTTCTCTTTTTTTCTTCTTTTTCCTTAACTTATTAACCCCTTAATTCTTTAATTATTATACCTTAACCTTATATTAATCTTAATTAATACCGTATATAGATTAAAAAGCAGATATAAGCTTAAAAATTTATTACTATTATTTTTATTAAACTTTAAAAAGTTTATAATATTTTAATTAAAAAGACTATATTATATAATCGTTTTAAAAAATAGTTTATTAAGCCTTAATAAGGTTATATAGTTAATACTACTAGCTTATAAGCCTAAATTATTATTCTTTATTTTAAATAAGGGTTATTAAATTAAAAACTTTTTTAATATTTAACTAAGAAAAAAAGCTAGCTTATAACCTTAACTAAAATCGAATATATTTAGCAATAGCTATATATTTTTCGATAATATAATTTAAAGGAAATTAAGAATATATATAACTATTTATATATATTTTTTAAAAAAGAGTAATATAGTAAGAACCTTACTATTAGGATTAAAAGGAATATATTATATATATACCTTTAATAATAAATAATTAACGTCCTAAAAGATATACTTTCTTAGGTTTACTTAATATTTTATCTAAATAGGTTTAAAAAACGCTATTTAAAGGTATATAAATATTAGGGTGGGTTTATATATTTTAGCCTTAACTTTATATAGTTAATTAATAGATATATAAAGCTATTATACTATAATATTAAGTATTATATTAATATTAATACTTATTTAAGGTTTATTATATAGTTTTATTATAGTATTTCTATAACTATAGCCCGGGTTATTCTTATATAATATATTTAGATAGTTATAAAGTATTAGTATATATCTTTACTAATATATATAGATTATAAAAGGAAAATTAAATTTATTGCTAGGGCTTATTACTATTTATTATAAAATAGTAACCTTACGGAAAGACTTATATAATCTTATATAGTATTATAGCTATATTATTATTAAGTAATACTTTTTAGTAATTATTAAGTCCCTTTATATTTTATTTAATCTATTTTAGTATTATTAGCTAAAAATAGTAATATATTAAAGGCTACTTAATTTAAATAAGCTCGATTAAACCTTACCTTTTATAAATGCTAGGTATATAATAAGAGTATATATAATATTAAGATTAAGTAATAGTAGGGAAGTTTATATAAGGGGCGTTTATAATTCTAAAAAGTAAGTTTAGCCTTATATATATTTAAATAAATATAATATTTAATAAATAAAGACTTTTTTCTAATAGCTAAAGAAATTAGGCTTATAGGATAAGTATAATCTTATATAATATATTATATTGCTTTATATATATTTACCCCGGATCCGTTATAAGTTTTCTAAGTTTATATAGCTTTAAAATTTCTATTATATTTATAAATAGAAATCTCGGCCTTATATTATATCTAGAAAGCTATAAATTCTTTATTATTTTCTAGATAAGGAAAAAATTAAGGATTATAAGTGCCTTATACCTAATACTATCCTTTAAAAGTTAATTAATATTATTAATTAAGATAGTATAGATTTAAATAAATATTTAAATCTAAAAATAATAAAGGTTTATAATAATATAATAAATTTAGTTAAAGGTATATCTAAGAGGTTAACTAATAAGACTTAATTAATACTATTTATTTAATAATATAAGATACTTAAGTATAGATTTCGGAAGTATATTAATAAGGGATTAAAATTAAAGGTTAATTTAATTAAATTATAAACTAGCGGCCTTACTTATCTCTATATATAGTTATAAGATAGAGAAGTTAATATAAATTAACTTAATATAAAATTTAATATAAAAATAAATATTAAAATTTTATAATTAGATTTATATATTATTTTATATTAATTAAATTAAATAATTCCTTTTTATTTAACTTCTTTACTTATAAATCTATATTATTAAATATAAAAGGGCTTTCTATATAGATAATCCTATATATATTTATAATAAAGGGAATAGCTTAAGTTATTAAGCTTTAAACCTGCTTATACTTTTTTAGTTTTATTTATATATTATTATTAGCCTATATAAAGGATAATATTAAAGGTGCAGCTTATAATAGGCTTCTTTTATTTAATAAATAGAAAGTTTTTCTAGCTATCCGAATTAATTAATAACTATTTAAACTTAATAAGTATTAATTAATTCTTAATATTTTTTTACTTTATAAGATTTAAGCTATTCTATTTCTAATTATTTTAAACCTGCTATTTAATTACGGTAGTATTAGTTTAATTTCTAGGCTTTACTATACTATATTATACTAGCTTATATAGTAATATACTTTTTTTTCCCTTTTTACTTTTAAATAATTTCTCTTTATATTTAACTTTCCGGTTTTATAAAAGTATAATAGTATACTTATCCTTACTATTATCCTTAGTTTTCTTAATACTAAATATATTTATAATTATATAAAGGCTAATTAAAGATTCCCTATTTATAATAAGCTTAACTATATTTATATTATTATTAGTTATTATTAATTAGATAATATACTAATTTTTAGTAAGCGCTTTAGGGTTAATATAAAGGTATTTAAGGAGTTTATAAATAAGCTACTTAAATAATAAATATTATTAATTAAATATAAGTAGTTAGGTTTAATATTTAATAAATCTATTAATTTAGATATAATTATAAATATATAGCCTTTTAATTTCCTTTATAATATAATTAATAGTAAAGAATTAAAGTGTAATTATAACTAATAGGATATTTTTAAGCTTTTTTATCTTTTTCTCGCTTTTATAGCGGTTTTAAATAGCGGTTTTTATAAATATTATAAGAAAACTAATTAAATCGGGGCCTAGAATTATAAGCCTTAAAGTTATATAAAAGCTTCCGGCTATATTATATAATATATTTAGATAAAGGTTATTAATTTAGCCTATATCCGATTATATAGGGCTAATAGCGCTTTATAGAAGTTATAAAGGGGTAATAAGATCGATTATATCCGGAAATAAAAGTTTATAATTTAGATAATAGCGCTAGCGTGGATATATAGCCCTTATTTTAATATAAAGCTTTTATATAACTAGGCATTTAGCTATAAGCCTAAAAGGGGGTATAGGGGAAGTTATTTTAGATAATAAATAGTAATAAGAAATAATAACTAATATAAGGACCTATATAGCTAAGATCGCTTTAAGAGTATTAATATAGAAGGAGAAAGGGATTATACGGATTTATATAGATTTTTTAGTTTTAATATATACCGAAATATAGTTTAATATATAATACTGCTGAATTATATATTACGAATTTGCCCTGTTAGGCAGTGTAAATAAGCGACGGAGGGTGTATATAGATAAGCGGAAATTGGGGTCTGCAGGGGTTTCCGGATAGTAAGCCCTATTGCGTACTATAGACGGGGCATATTCCGACCTCTAGATGTGGAGACTAAAACTGGACTACTCGTTTGTGCCTTGATACGCTCAGGCCCTAGATCACGCTCCGACAAAATCGCTATTGTGGTAATTACACGGGCCGAGGAAGCGTGCAAATCAGCCTTGTACGGGCTAAAATTTCTATATACAAGCTAGCTAGTTTTTTTTTTTTTTTTTTTTTTTTTTTAATTCACTGGTGTAACTTTATAAATATATATATCTTAATAAGTATTTTTTTAAACCTATTATAATTTCTACTATAATAGTCCCCTTTTTTAGTAATAATTTATTGCTTTTTTACTATCTATATTATTAAAAGCTGATAAAATAACTAATACCCGATTACCTCTATTAGCTGCTCCATTAGCTTCTAACGACGTAGTATTCACCTTACCCACCCAGTGACTTTTCTGCCAGACCTACTTTGCGCCCTCTAGCGCCTTAGCAAGAGAAGTCACTATTTAAGCGGAGTTTTTGGTCGTCAGAAGAAACCGTGATCTGGGCCTCAGTTCCGAGTCTGTACAGTAGTGCCAGGCCACACCACCTCTTGGCCTGATAACCTCGCGAACATTGGAAGAGAGCCGGTTGTTTGGCTAGCCTCGTCTACGGCATAAACTAGTCTACTAGACTACTCACTCTACCGCTCATACGGTAGTATCTGGGCCTAGCTGGGCCATCTGGGCACGGCCATGGCCTCAATAATCTGTCACCCCCGCGAGACTTGACACGTCATCTGCAACCGCGACTCGACATCGTCACCTGTTGCCAGTTGAAGCACAGCAAGAGACAGGCAAAAGACACAACAGAGTGCTCCGTACGTCGTGATGGCCCGGCGCATGTGTGCGGGAAAACAGTCGCTGTGAAGCCCGGAAAAACAGACTCCAGCTAGTCTGGAGATCTACCAGGGTGGGAGCAGTACGGATTGTGAGTATGTCGTGCTGTAATTAATTAATAATATTGATGACATGCATAGTACAAGACGTGCATTCCTTCGTGAGCCAATTTGGTCTTCACCGACAGGGCCCCGGGTTCCCAACGGCTGCCATCACCCATGCCATGAAGCTTAATTCTACCCAGCCATGCAGCTCGCAGTCCTACCGCCTACGGAGTACCTACTACCCAAGCCAATCTCGCCGGGTGATGAGCACGCCCCTGCCACGCTGCCAGGCTGGCAAGCTCTGCCTCCTTCCGCCTGCCCGTCGCACCGGAACCGATGCGACGAGATTAAATGAACGAAATATCACGCCCACTTTGTCTTCAAGCGACACTATGGAAGGCCACTTCCGGGCAGCCTGTGTGGGTACGCAGATCCTGGATCGACCAGCCGGCGAGTCAATGACAGCTGCTGCTCATGGAGCCGCCCAGCCGGCCGCTGGGCTCATGGCTCCTGGCTGCTCCCTCTCACCCCTCCATTGATGATCGGTGATTACCCACCTGTGCATCAGAGGATCATTCATGGTACCCTTGTTTGAGTCGACATCCGTGTGCTCTCCCGGAAGACGGGAGAGCGATACATACAGTAGATAGTATACACAGTCCACAGGGCAGGTAAGGAGCACCTGGCATCGCGGCCGCGTCTCTACTTGGGCAGTGCTTTTGGACCGATTGCAGCTGTCATTCAATTCATCCCGGGGTGTCAGGTGGCTTTTGCCGACGAGCAGCCGGCTCGGTTCGGCTCGCTTCGACAAGCTAGTCACTCATTGGGCTCGACATTTCCTCTGATTATTAACATGCCCAAGGCCTCGAAGGAGCCTGTTTCGATAAGCAAAGATCAGTGATCGCCACTGTACCATCAGAATTTAAAGTTGGCCCGCGAAGAAACGTTTCAGGGTAGTGTCTTGGCACGGATTAGCCTCACCAAACAGTCTCAAGTGCCGAACAAGAGCGGAGCACTGCGGCAGTAGCAAAACTGGACTGTGGGACCGTAGCGTCACTGCTATTGGGCCAGCGGGCCCATCTCTTGCTGGGTGCCGCTGGGTGCCGCTGGGTGCCGCTGGGTGCCGCTGCTTCCTGGCTTGTCTTCAGAGCTTCAGGGGCACCACTCTCGATTCGGACCCATCTCGCCATGTGGGGGCAGCCCGTCTCGCCACCCGAGGTCAGTAGCCGCTCCGAATTACGCGACACCATTGCAAGAGAGGGCTGTCTTTTATGTCTCAGATTCAACCTCAAGTTCTCCAGTTTGGCTGTTTGGTAGTCTACTCGAACCGGAAGAAAGACAGGACCGCAATCGTCCTTGCTCGCATGATCCCCAAGTCCCAGGCCGAAGCGGCGCAATCTTCTCTTTACGACCAAAGATGATCGGAAGCATCACGGAAGCATCGTGAAGCATGGAACAATGCGGCTGCACGGCACCGGATGAGTCTATAGGGACGACCCATTAATAAGAAGGCAGCTCGACCATTGACAAGTTCGGAAAAGCCGATGCTACCTATTCTTAGCCCCTGCCGTGTGATGTTTCGCCTCCCCGCGACTCTCACCAAGGATGCCTGCCAATGAGCCACGAACTCCTGCCCTGGCCACTTGACTTTTGATGAACCCCTCCTCAGGTCCGTTCTCTCCTCAAGGGGCGGGGCAAGCATCAACCAGCCACATGTGACAGATGGACGAAGATGCGACCATATGTGTGGTGGGAATCCATCGTCTATGCCAAGACGTCACGATCGGATTTCTACTGCATGACATGCGCTCACTTGCCTATCAAGGTGTCGATCCAAGCGGCACGAAGGCACGGAAGAAGACTAAAGAAGAAGGCTAGATAGGTCTCAGTATAACCTACTGCATGGTTGCTGTCCCCCCTCCACCAGCACAGCGTCCAATCGATCAGCACTACGCTCTCCTTATCGGCCCACCTCTTCTTCAGACGAACTCCTCTCCACAGCAGCAGAGGTCTCAAGTACGTCTCAAGCCCCGAGTGGCCTAAGCTCGATTGGAAAGGTGACGGTTCTTCGAAACAGACGTGGTGCTGGTGCTCGTCTGACATGGGAGCACAGAGTGAAGTTATTGCTGTCATTGTTCTTGGCAGAGCTCGGTCGACTTTTGACAACCTCGATGGGAGCGTGGGGACCAGGTCGCAATGCAAGACCGTTGACAGCCGGGACAGCATGCCCCGACGGGGCTGCGGCCATCTCATCCTGACCTCTGTCCAATCAATCTTGTCCCGCGAGCATTGTTCCATATCACCTCCGTCGCCATACCCTGGGTCTGCTGGGTCAGCAACGGCCTCCGAGGCTTGTCTGCTCCGCTCAGGAAGGACACAGACAGCCAGATCGCACGATGATGCTCATCTAGCCACATCTTCCCCACCCCTTCCCCCGGGGCGATCATTCCCCCCTGCTCAGCTTCAGCCGCAGTCGCAGTCCACTGACGCGTACGACCAGCGGAAGCTATGCAGCGCATGAGTTCTAAGCGTGGAGGCCACCAGGAAGGTTAGCCGCCAGGCGCGGATTACCTGGTCACTGAGCCTCATGCTATGCTTTTGGTCTTGCGGGCCTTATGTCTGGGCTTTGCTTTGGAAAAAAAACTTACTTCGACCTTTTCAAGCAACCAGCCTTCGGGGAAGGAAGCGGGCATGGCCCATGGCGAAATGCCGTGGCTCGCCCGGAGGAACGTCGTTGGACAATACCATCGCAAGCCAGCGAGCCACAAGATGCCACTGGCTTGGTGGTTCCGTCTGATATAATGTCCAAGGATCGTCGTATGAATATCGACGACGCCCGCATGGGCGATTGACGCAACGGATGCCGCGGATAGAGACCCAGTGGACACAAGCGTGGCCGTCACTGCCTCAGCTATCACAATCGTTTGGAACTCGCAACCCATCCCCACGCATCCCTGTGGCGAAGACAATCTATCTAGTTCGCACGTTGACATATATACAGGCGCTCATGGGCGAGGTGCCAAGTGGTTTCCTGTCCGGGTCTGTCTAGGGCCCCTTCACCCTGTTCAGATCCTGGAATATATTGTAGCGGCTCAGCTCGCCATGGAATCAGGTCCAGGACTTTGACCTTTACGCACGAGGAAGGGGCACATGGCCCGTCATACTTTGGACGAATGATGCGGTCAACGCTGTCGCAGAGCCCCGAGTGGTCACTCCATCCCTCTGTGCAAGCTTTTCACGAAGGCGGTCAGGCAGATTACTTGCGATACTCTCAAATAATTGGAGGATGTGCCAGGAGTGGAGAGAAGACCTACGCGGAGCAGTCAACGCCATATGATATGGTTTGAGCTGATTCTGCGACAGGATTGGCCATAGGAGAGTGAGAGGTAGAGTAATTGCCCCGGTACGGCCTCCTCGCTGACCACTGGGTCGACAGCGTTGATGTCACGATGGCTATCCTATCTCGGAATCCTTCGGCTTTCACGACCCGGCTCACAGCCAGTTGCTCGCTCTCTCACATGCATCCGTCACCGACACCATGGCCAAGTGGACTGGCCTGTTTACCAAAGCTTGTGTCCTTACCCACATTGGTGAAGCCAGCGTTCCTCTGCGAGGTTCAGCGAGGTTCAGAGGTGGTAGCCAATGCTACGGGATTGTAGACGAGTGGTATATTCTTGTCAGTGGGTGCTTTAGCTTTCGGGAAGTCCTAATGTGACTTCTACCTACCACCCTTTGATAGTCTTGATGGTTCTTGGAAGAGGTTCTCTGATCGCAGTTGTACAATCTTCCCCTCGTCGAGCATGAGACTGTACATCATGGTGAACTCAAGAGAGTCATGGTCAAAGACAGAGTAGGATGGCCTTCTCGTGCACACTGTGTCATGATATTTGTACAATTAATTTCCTTGCTGCCAGCAGTTCGTTCCACCCCTTCACCACAGCCACAAGGTTCCCAGAGAGGAACCCGGAACGGACCGAGAGGATCAAGGCGTTCGATTGCTGAGTGAAGAGCTTCGTTGGGACGGCCTGGCCTACTCTGTTCCGAATCACGATAGTGTCTGGTTCAAGGTGACTTCATCGTGCAGTCTACAGTATATAGTTGGCCATGCAGCATGGGAGGCCGAGAGACACCATGTCCCAGAATGCCCCCGAGACATGTTCATTCGTATTCACTTCTTGAATCATGTCGAACCGCATCCAAAACAATAGAGGGCCTAGAGCTTCATAAAGTGTAACGGTAGAACCCCGGGCCCAGATCAGGTGCACGTGTGGTGTCAATGAAGCGTGTGTCTTCACCGCTTCTGCCTTTGTTGTAACCATCGGGGTTGCAGAGTAATAAGATCGCGATCGCGAAGTCAAGTAACTTCGATAGTGCACCCGTTATTCGCGTGCCGCATCCAAGATACGACGTTTAAGGTTTCCGGTGGGCGTGTGGTTTGAAAAAGGTTTTGGGGAGGGGGGGGGGGTCAGGAAGCTTCCCCGTTGCAGCGGCTCAGGGTTCACAACCCTGAGAAGTGCCCCTACACAGTACGTACACGATTGACCTCGCCGTCGCTAACTTATCCTCCACTGGCGATCATTCGCAAACGCCACTGACGCGACTTCATTTGCTCCACTGTAGTGGTTAAATTGGCTTTGCTTTTTTGAGCGGAGAATCTGCGTCACTATCACTTCTGTGAGACGACCTGTCAAGCTCGTTCTCGCGCCGAGCTCCGTCAAGCTCCCTGGCAGCCTGGTCAGGGCTTCAAGCAAGAGATGCATCAGCATTTCGCTTCTAACGCTGCGCGCATGCAGCCAGCCTTGCTGCCGCTCGGCGCGGCTCTGCGCGTCGAACAGCTCATCAGCCCATGAACTTGCCTGCGGGCCGTCCGTCTTGAATCATTCGTCTGGTTCCAAGCTCTCGACCTGAAATACCTGTGTCGCTACCAGAAGAGGAAAAGAAGAAGAAAAAGGCCAGGCTGGACCGGCGATGCCGACTAGATGGTACTGTGAAGGCCGTGGCTGGCTGTGAGGATCCCATCTTCCGGCATGATTGCTTTTGTTCAGCCATCAAACTTCGACAGGCTGCTTCTCGTCAGCAAACATCCGCACCGTAATGGAAAGGATCACCCGAAAATGTCTCACGCACTCCACGTGCATGCTTCTCACTTGCGTGGGCCCCCCACCCGACGGCCCCTGACGAGAGCTGAGAGGGCCAGAGGGCTTCCTCACCGCGTTATGCAGAGGCCCGGGTATGTCTGTCACACCAGAGCCTGCAGGAAGCCCAGAAAGACGCCAGAATATCCAGGGCCGACAGCAGTGTTGGCTCGTCAAGTGAGCAGGCCCTGTGTGTGTACGTCTCATACAAATCATTGGACGCCGTTGTGCGTGCACTCGAGGCTTTCCGACACCACACCACCCCCATTCCAGGTCGGCTGTCTACGGGCCAGACAAACTGGTTCCTGCTGGCGGCAGCTCAGTGCCACTCGCTCCTGTGGGAAGCCTCGCTTTGCACAGCAGCGACGCACAGCAGCTGGAGTAGTGCATACCCACCAGATGCGGTTTCAGCGCAGTGCTCTGCACACCAGATCGGACCATGCCACGCTGCGGCCAATGGATCCAGGCAACTTGGCAGCACCTCGCATGCTAGTCAGCCAATTGCCGCCGTGATTCTACACTTGTGCGCCATGGCTCGCGACCTGGGCCCCCAGGGGTCCATCTTCACCTTGTGCGACTTGGACCGACTTACCTCTCCTTCACCTGAGTCAAATTGAAGTCAACTGGACTTCAAGACAACGGCTTCATCAGTAGTTGTCCGACATAGCCGGCAACACAGGGGAGTCAGGGTTCACAAACAGGTTGGAGACGGCTCCTCTGCAGGAGACCAACGTCGCTCTCCGTCTTCCGCGAAGGCAGCCTTTCCGTATCGGGTCTCGTTTCGTTGTTCCTCTGCGTCCTCATACGGCATTTCCAATCTGCTACCCCATGCGGCGTTTAGCTTTGGGTACACCAACGGGCCTCTGACTCGGGGCCCTGCCCCTCATCGTGAGATGTAGTTTAACGACTAGAGCAGCACACTCTCACCTTGTCTGCCTGGAAGCCAGTAGACGGCCAAAATGACATTTTGGGCGCATGCCGCGTTGGCCTTTAAACACGTCTTACGGGATGCACAGTTCTCGGTGTGCGTCTTCTGGCCAGCAGCTCTCCTTGAAGCAGGGCGAGAGTGGCTTGTGAGAAGTGACGGCCTGCACAGCACTTCTCGCCCATGGAGGGCCGGCCGAGAATATGGTTCGCCGGCTGCAGCTCGGCGGTGGTGGCCCTGCCCACGCCCGGATTGCGCTACCCTCCTGCAGAGCGCAGAACGCAGAGGCGAGGCTTCACTCCAATTGATCAATGGCAGCTGCCTGTCTCGAGTGCCTAGCTTCTCCCCACCAAGATTGTATTGGCGCCTAGGCACGCACATCGAGCATCCGCTCTAAGAGAAGAGACCCTTTGCGGCTCCGGGCCTACAGATCCATCTACTCCACTCGCCACCCTCCATCAAGTGTTTCGACGTCAGTACACAAGACTTGACGCTCGATCGCTTAAACATTTCTCGTACCTTTTTCCTGGTCGAGTCTATGGGCTGTACGCCCCCGTGCCACACCAGAGCTGCACATCAGATGCACTAACAAGGCAAAATCGCCCGGGTACCGTGTCAGTCGCCTACATGTGCCGTCAGCAAGGCCTCTGACTGTTTGCCCACCCTGTCTGTATGTAGGAAGGAGCTGCATTCCGGATGGATCTGCAAGTGCAGAAGAAGAAAAAAGTTGTCCGGAAGCCGCCATGTTCTTACTGTACACCCTCAAGGGGGTGTAGGAGAGGATCTACACAGATATATCTCTGTGGCCCCCCGCCCTCAAGGCAGCTCTCAGGACGCCTTTCCTTTCCGTCCCACGTCGACTCGCCTCGCCTCGTCTCGTCCCTTCTTATATGCATTTTCCTCTGGGAGCTCGGTGACATCGGTGCTTGGTGACGACAGCTCTCTGCGGCCAAGCTTCAACCAAGTAGCATTGATCCCTGCAACGCAAGGGCCTATTTTCGACGCTCCCCTGTGTCATCACCGTCGCTTGACTCTGGACGGCGTTGGGCGTCGATCCTTCCCTGACCATCACGTCGCCAAGTCCAGTGGACTGCACTTTCTGACTGTCTTGTTCCCCTTGGGAGAGCTGCTCAGCCCTTCACCATCTCACGAAGCTTACACCGGCAAATTACCCATACCGAAAACAACATGTCTGTCTACTCCCGCCGTTCCTCTTCCGCCTCCTCCGGCCGATCAACCGGCTCCACCATCACGGTGAAATCGAGCACCCTCAACGTCCCTCGCAGCAAGTCTCTCTCAGTCGTCACCTACCTTGCCGGCGGTGACCCCCGTAAGCACAAGAACCTCCGCCGGCAGAAGACCACGACCGAGTATGAAAACGGCACCTACGAGACCAGCTCGCAATTCTTCTGGGTGCGGGATCCCTACGCCTCCACCTACTACTGGGATGGCGATTACGATGACTTCGACGACCGGTCGAGCGTCTACAGCGGCAGCTCGGGCAGCTCGGGCGGGAGCTCACGCCGAAGCAAGCACGGCGGCATGAAGTCGCGTGGCGGGCCCACCGCGGTGCCGGTGCAGTCGATGCCGCCGCCGCCGCAGCAACCCATGGGCATGCCGCACATGGGGGGCATGGGCATGGGAGGGATGCCGCCTCACATGCCGCCCCACATGGGCATGGGCGGACCTCCACCACCGCCGATGATGGGAGGAGGCGGGATGCCGCCTCACCCGCACGTCATGGACGAGATGGACGACGACGACGACACCAGCTCCAGCTACAGCGGGAGCAGCTACATGAGCGGCAGCTCCTACAGCTCGCAATCGCACGGGGGGATGCAGCCGCCGCCCCCCATGGGCATGCCGCACATGCAGCACCCGCCGATGCACATGGGCCATGGTCCCATGGGAGGAGGCCCGCCGATGATGAGCGGCGGGGCCGGTGGCCACATGCCGCCGCCGCCGCCCCGCTCGCATCACGGTGTTGACAATGGCGGTGGTGATGACATCCCTGAGTTTTTCACGTTGGGCTGAAATGATTAGACACGTGTTATGATGAGCGTATGATTCATTCACGTGGACAATGTTGATGATACGTTTTTTGAATTATGATGGTTTCGGAGTTCGCGCAGGGCGGGACAAACTTTGTTTCAAATATTGCTACCATCAAAAAATAAGAACTGCCAGACCAGATGGGCTGTTTGGTTGTGGCGTTAGTTTTCTCAATGTTGTGTGTTTCTTGGGGGCATTATCAGGAGGTTGGACGGTACTCCTCGGTGGGTGGTTTGGTTGGTTGGACAAGTTGATTCCAGAGCGATGTACATCATGAATTCTTATGAGCTCGATCGAAAAATATTACGCACAGTCAAATGACTACATGAATCAATTCCATGACGGCCTCAAGAAAGATATCACGCGCCTCCATTGACAATATCCCTCTCTCCTCTGAAGTTCAATACTCTCCCCCCAGATCACAACGGACAAGCCCCATCCTCATTCACGGCAACAACAGCCCTCCCGCTTGGCGCCTCAATCCGATACAACGTACAACGGCAGGAATCGTCGAGTCCGAGTCGCCGTGTAGCGTGCCCTCAAGAGCCCTCGCACACCGCCGAGTCATTCGCCCACCGTCTCATCGGCCGATGGGGGAAGCAAGTGTCATATTTTTTTTTTCTGTCCTGTGTGTCCGTTGGGCAGCGACGTCGTGCCATGTTTCTCCCCCCCCCCCCCCCGCTGGCCCCGGCATGAAAGCGGGCGTGCGGCCTTCGTAGCTCGAGGCAGCGCGCGTGGCAGTACAGATCTACACGTGTTCGAGTTGGTGTTGCTTGTTGCGGACTGGAGGAGCTCGGCAGATTGCGTCGAGGGCTTGTGCTGGTGGTTCTGTGTCTAGGTATACACGATGGGTATGGGCAAGAGCTGGAGAGTGAGAGGGGTGTATGTACTTGTGAGTTACAAATGGGCTCTTGGCGTATCGCTGGATGCTGTGACAAGAGGTTGGATTGCCGCGAATATCTCAACATGTACAAGTCTAACGTCCGGATAGTCTGAACATATCTACCATAATCTAAACCCCGCCAACGGCGTACAACACTCACAACTTTGGCTTTAGCCCGCTCATCGTCCCGTCCTTCCTCCTGTTCGCCTCGGGCCCGACGCTCTTGACCAGCGCCAAGAAGTCGTCGTCCATCATGGCCTTTGTCCTTTCATCGGTGCCCTCGACCCACCGCCTGTACTCGTCCTCCTCCTGCCTCCACCGGCCCATCTCCCCCCGGAGGAACTCGGCCGCGCCGGCCGCGACGGCCTGCGGCTTCTCCATGGCCACCAGGTGGCCCGTCCCCCCGACCACCAGCTCCTTGACCCTGCCCGCCCTCGCGCCGCCGCTCCCGCCGACGCCGTACCCCGTCGCCTCCATCTTCTCCGTCCGCGTCGCGGGCGTGCACACGACGCTGTCCTCGCCGGCGACCCACAGCACGCCGGGCCGCAGCTCGGGCAGCCTGCGCGCCGTGGTAGGCGTGGGCGGCTGGTAAAAGGGGAAGTTGGGGTAGTTGTCGACGTCGTCGGTCGCGTCGGCGATCAGCGCCCTGTCAAAGGCCCGCCGCCCCGTCGCCGGGTCCCGCGGCCCTTGGTGCGTCGGCCGGTAGTACGTCAGGCACTCCATGTGCTTGGTGGTCGTGAGCGTGACCTCGCCGCCCCTGGCGTCCGGGTGCAGCGCCGTCGGGCAGTCGCGGAAGCCGAACTGCACGAGGCGGTCGACGGCGCGCGGGTCCCACGCCGAGTAGAACTTGTTCTTGCGCACGCCGCGCTCGGCCTCGGCGCGGCTGGCCCACAGGTCCCTGCGGCCGGCCGAGGCGCGCAGGGTGCCGAAGCCGTAGAGGGGGCCCGCGCCGTGCGAGCTCGTCAGGACCGGGTCGACCATGACGAGGGCGCTGAAGAGGCGCGGGTGCATCAGGCTCACGTTGACGATGATGTTGCCGCCGAACGAGTGGCCCACGCCGACCAGGGGGCGGGGCATCTGGGCGCGGAAGACGTTGGTCAGGTGCAGCAGGTCGCGGGCGTGGTCCAGCCACGACGGGTCGTTGCCCAGCCGGCCCTCGTTGAGCACGCCGCTCGCGCCCTGCCAGGCTATGTCGGCCATCCAGATGGAGCGGATGTCGAGCCCGTTTCGGCGGAGGGCGTGGAGGAGGTCCTCCCAAAGGGGCTCATATAGTTCCTGTTACATTTGTTCAGTATTGAGTCTTGTAGTCTGGGATCGTGAATTTTGGGTATGTAAATGGGTTAGTGGATGGATGAGTGACGGAGTGGAGTGAAGGACTGAAGTTACCTTCACGAAGCCGTTGGCATGAGATGCGATTATGGTTATGTCTCCTGGCTTTGGACTTTGGTTGTCCTTTGGGATGTATTGTTTTACTGAGAGCTGCAGCACTTCATTTTGAGAGTGTGCCGTTGCTCGCGGGTATTCTCGGATGTGTTGGCCGTCCACAACATGTTCTCTGATGTCGAAGAGAGTTGACATTATGGCCGTCTCCTTACGAGATGGGTGTTGCTGTGAGTGAGAGTGAGAGTGAAGGGGTTGTACTCTGCGTCCTTGATTTGTTGTCCTTTATCGTCTTTTTTGTCTTTTTTGTATGATGAGTCTAACAGGTCACTTCTGTGTATGATCGCTGGTCAAGATTGCAAGAACATGAAGGAATGCATTGGATATCTATCTCAATACAAGCGTTGTCAACGAGAGGCAGTGTCGTGTTCTCGGTACGGTGTTCACATCCCGGCAAGTGAGTTGCGAAGAGCCGTTTACCTCGGCGCAATCAACCCCACGGGGAGTGATCACCCCCCTCCGGCCCCCTACAGGCCAGGGTTCTCGAACCCTCACCACGTAGGCACTTCTTCACGTAGTCTACTGTCTCAGTCTAAGAACAGCCATGACATCACCCCACGGGCTCCCAATTCCCCGAGAATGGGTCCCCCTCAAAAAGGCCCCAAGACACGCGAACGAGATTAGACGCAATGAAACCGCAACCAGCCACGCCAGCTAAAGAGCGTTCAGACGGTGCATGCACATCTCGCTGATGCACCAGCCCACACCCACAATGGGTACTCAAGCATTAGGACCTCCTTAAATAATATCATCACGGCCTGTTCCACGCCCTCGTGTCCAGCCCTTCTGCTGCTTCCCGGCCCCTTTGCGTGACTGACTCCAGTGTACTACGCGCCGACCCTATACCCTACAGAGGTACTGTAACAGCTCCAGGAGAGCTCAGGGAACGCTCGACCAGCCGCGCCGGGCTGTTGACTTTTGACCAATTCGCCGCAATGAACAAGATGAACACGGCCACTGTTGGGCTGGCCGTAACACCCACCGTGCTCTCGACATTTGTATCACATGTATGTTTGCCGCGCGTGTGACAGAAGGAGAGAAGGGCATCGGATGCATTGGGCCACAGCACCAATGCGAGGGACACAAAGGGGACAAGCATATGCCGAGCTTGCTAACATCGCCCAACCGGTCAGTTCCTCAACCGCAAGCCTCTACACCAGCGACCGACGGCCCATCTCTCCTACGACGAGGGACTCCATCTCATCCGCTCGTTCCTGCAATACGTCTCCCATCACACCGTCGAGGAGCTGCAGGCCTTCACGGCCCAGTGGGTCCCGCATCCGCAATGGATCAAGGTCGACGACGCCACCGTCCCTGCCGACCAGCTCGAGCATGCCGCCCGTCTTCTCGAAGCTCAGCTCGGCGAGGAGGGCATCCGCAAGATTGGTGGTCGGAAATGGTGGCAGTGGCGGAAGCCCGACCCTGGCACCTTGCAAGCTGAGTGGATAGAGATGCGTTCGGACTACCATGAGCGCAAGAAGAACAAGGACGCTGGTCGACGGGTGATGCTCTATGTCCACGGAGGCGCCTACTTCTTCGGCAGCGTCGACATGCACCGCTACCAGATGCAACGACACGCGCGGAAGCTGAAGGCGAGGATCTTTGCGCCCGACTACAGGCTGTCACCTCAGTTCCCCTTCCCTTGCGGCCTGCAGGACTGCCTGGCCGCCTATCTGTATCTCCTCACTGTGCAGGAACCAGACACAATCGTGCTCGCCGGAGATTCTGCCGGGGGCGGGATGGTGCTTTCGCTGATGGTGATTCTGAGGGACCAGGGATTGCCGCTCCCTGCTGGTGCTGTGCTGATGAGCCCCTGGTGTGATCTGACGCATTCCTTCCCTTCTGTCGCGGCCGAGGCTCCTTTCGATTACATTCCGCAGTGTGGCTTCCACCACAAGCCCTCCCCCGCATGGCCGCCCCCCGCCGATGAGGAGCTCAAGGAGCTGAAGAGGCTGGCTCTGGCGGAGAAACAGAAGAAGCAGCGTATGTGTGAAAAGATCAAGCTGGTATGGCACGACTGTAGCTGACTTGGATGCAAGCTCCGACCCAGGGCAAAAACCCAGAATCAGAACAGACAACGCCAACGTCCTCCGATATTGCTGAAGCCCACGGAACACATCTGTCTCTCATTATGGACGGCAAGACGGTGGAAATAAAGGAACAAATACAGGTCAGCTTATCTCTGTTGGTGTGGCGGCTTTCATGTCTAACAAGCTGCAGATGTACACCACCAACGAGCTACTGTCCCACCCTCTTGTCAGTCCCATCTTGCAGGCCAGTCTTGGAGGGCTACCCCCTCTCCTTGTCATGGTCGGTGGCGGAGAGACTCTCCGAGATGAGCAGATCTATCTCGCCCACAAATGCGCCAACCCCTCCGAATACCCGCCGCCCGAGTCGACTTTAGACGACAAGGGTCGGGCCCAGATCAAACAGTACAAGCCGACCGATGTGCAGCTTCAGGTATGGGACGATCTATGTCACGTCGCTCCGACGCTCAGCTTCACCAAGCCGGCAAAGTACATGTACCGCTCTGTATCCCAGTTCGGCGCTTGGGCCCTGGCGAGAGCACAGAAGCGGGACATCGACATTCTGGACGACGACGACATTTCAGTCATATCAACCTCGAGCTCTGACTCAGACAAGGAAGAGGTCACGAAGGTAGGGAGTTTACTCACCCTTGTCCGTGCAAACCATCTAGCTGACATGCAATCCACCAGCGCGACGAAGAAGCCGCAATGCAGGAATCTAAAGGCCAGGTTGGCAAAGCCGGCGATGTTTTGCCACCTTTCAAAAGCCACATGATTCGGCAGCGAGTGACACGGCACGGCGTCATTTTCCCCTTGGCTCCTGCTTCTGAGCTTCCGGGCTGCACGATGGATAAGGAGCTCATCGGTATACCAAAGGAGGGGACCGTGAAGAAGTGGCTGAAGCAGAAGAATGAATGGGACCGGCGCTACGCATCCACCAAGAAGAAAGTCCACAAGAAGTTCGTGCAGGACCTGATCATCGGGTACGAAGGCTTTGGCGATGGGGAACTGCCGCCTCCCAGCGCACTTGCGGGCAGAAGGAAGAAGGGCGACAAGGAGGTGACTGGGGTGGCCAAACGAGCCAAGAGCATAGGACTGGCGATGTGGTCCGGCTGGGGATCGAAGCATGACAAGATGACCATGGACCGGGAGGAGAAGGCAGAGAAAGACGGCCCTAACATCGAATTCACAGCCGCCAGCGCGGCAGAAGGCGAGGGCGCACGAGCGTATTCGGAGATTGAGAGACAGGGTACTGCGGCACCGACCTCACCGCCACCTAGAAGCCGCAGGAGCCGTTCGAGAAGGGTGACCGTGAGGGACGAGAGGCAAACAGAAGAGGCCGACGGCGTCGACGAGAACACGAGCATGGCGGAATTAATCGCCAACAGGGAAGACAAGGAGGGCAAGAAGCCGGTCCCGCTCCTGCTCACCCCGGACTACACGCCGGAGCTAGCGATAGGGACCACGGGGAAGCGCCCTTACGTCGATGGCATAGCAGTGCCGTTCAGCATCAAGAAGGAGGCGGAAACGGCCAGCATGATGACGCTGACGAGCTACCAGGTCGGCCCCGCGTCGCCCAGGCTCTCCACGTCGACGCGGCCCATGACGCCGACCACGCTGGGGGACCGGACGAGCAGGGACCTGAGCGAGCTGGACAAGCGCAACTCGAGCGTCATCAACGGGGACCACGACGAGCACGCCGGCCAGGACGTCGTGCCCGCCCACGTCGACGGGGGCGTCACGCCTACTGGCACATCAACCCAGGGGCCCGCGGCGGAGAGGCCGCAGCTGGAGACGTTTAGCACCGCCGCTGAGGACCTGCCCAAGGTGAAGGGCCCGTATAGCCCGAGTGATGTAGATTGAGAATCGGCGGGGTATGAGTTGAGGCAATGTTGCAGAAAATAGCAAATTAGATAGTACATCTACGACAAAATAGTATCTGGTACCACATCATGATATAAGTGGGCCTGGCGCGACAAGAATGTGTGGTTCTGGTGAGCACTATGGGGGGGGGGGGAAGAGTAATAGCCCAGGGCAGCCCGAAAATAACATGATAATTAGCATTTCTGGATGCCTGCATATGCTAAAAGCTCTGCGCTGGCGCAGATAAATCTAATAAACAGTGTCCTTGATCTGAGAACTCTAGCTCCATTTACTGAGCTCAGTAGCGGGAATATAAGGGGAGAAACATAGCATGTCTGGGGAAACATAGCATGTCTGGGGAAACATGGCATGTCTGGGGAAACATGGCATATTTAGCTGCAGCTGGTGGCGGCTAGTAGCGGCTGGCAAAGTTTAGCCCAATCACGGAGATAACGGAGCTAGATTTCCTTAAAAAGCAAGCGCTGGAAGCCTTAGCGTGCTTCCTATCGCCGTAATCTCCGTAGCCCTTGCAGTATGCCCTTACTTATAGTCAAGCTAGTAAATTCTAAGTAAATAGTTGGGTTAGGCCCGCCTAGGTCCGTACGCGTTTTCTTTTCGCACGGGCTACGGAAAGCTGCCAGCTAGCGCCAGCTGTGTGCCAGCTAAAATCAAACATGCCATATTTCCCAAACATGCCATATCTGGCTAACATATCAAGTTTCAGAGACATGGCATGTTTTAAGAGACATGCCATGTTTCCTTCCTTATTTTCCCGGTGCTGCTACAAATGCCACTCATTTCTAGCATTTGTAACAGCTGATTTAAAGGTCCACGCGGACCCCGAACACTAGAGTTGTTGGCAACTGGAGTTACCCTGTCCTTTGTTGTTCGTGCTTTGCACCTCATCTACGACATGGCCTGCTATCCCAAGAGTATTGAACGTAGCCGGGTTTCAATGGTAACACCTCTGTCATTTCAGCAAATTTACAGTGCAAGAATATTCCGAGAACCTGTCCACGGTCTCAATTTTGTGCCTTTGCTTGGATTTCCAGGCCCAATCTGCGGCTGTGTCATTGCTGACAGCAAGATATTGCGAATGAATCAATCATTGGGGTCGAGGCTGAATTTGGCCATGTCGCACAACAAGGACCTGCAGTAATCTTCCCCCTTTTCTAGCTAGGCCCAGCCTGCTGATTTGCGTTTCCCCTTCTCAAACTGTCTGTCTCTTGGGCATGAATAATTAAACTTCTTGTGTCCTCTTATCTTTCCTCGCACACCTGACCAAGGTTCATGGTATATCCAAGTCGATTACATGTTCATGTGTCGAAGAACCTACCACGGGTGTTGTATAACATCTAGCGGGGCCGCCCAAGTAAGTTAGATTTCTACGATCATATCTCTACGAAGTCCAAGGAGAAGAAGCTGTCTTGTGAAGAACCGACATATTCCCTTCGTGTCCTGGATCTGGAATTCGACAAGCATGAAGGGACGAGAAGACCTGGGTTCCAGCCCATGCCGTCTGAGAATTGGTCACCCCGCAGGTCTGGTGAAAACCATGAAGTCGATGATGAGACTGCCTCTTCCCGTAAATCCAACTCGACCACTCGATATTGAGAATGCCTTGTCCGCTCTCCCAACTCAACTCGAATATTCAAAAATGAGAATGGACCTTGCTTCTAATCCATCTCAACCACCCAAAGTTGAGAAGTTTCTCTCGTATCTTCCGGCTCGACCACGGAGAGGCGTCAGAATATATCTGTGGCAGGACTTGGAGCACTTACACTTCACGGAAGACGCCCCTAGTCCGGCATTGTATGCGTTGTGCCGGTCATCTACTTTGCCTGGAATAGGAGGGTTCCTCGGCCTATCTAGCCAGTGGACTGGAGGGATCCCCGGAACCAGAAGCCCACTTTGAAGCGATTTCCTTTCTCCTTGATAGCGGTCAAGGGCATCATCCATGGGGGCACTGAAACCCGGCCGGGAATAATGCACGCCACCAAGAGTGCGTACACAATGGAGCAGAGTGATTGATGGCAGCATCATTCGTAAGCACGCCTTGAATGTTCAACGACTTCTCTCGTGGTGAACACGAGGCCGCTAATACAAGTCTCAGTGCCGATATCATGGCGAACATGTCAATCTCCTGGCTTCGTCGGAATGCGTGATATAAAGAACTCTGATACAGATGCCCCCATTGGTAGTTCGAAGGTCTATTGAAGAGTTTGCCATTGACTTCGAGGGACTTCAGGACCTTTACGAGCCGCTTTTATGGGAAGTTGAGACCTGTACCAAACGAAAACGTATCCTTCTCCTGTGGTTCAATCATGCGCAGCTCTTCCAAAAGTTGAAACTTATTGAAGAGGTTGGATCGATATATCAATCACTGATTCAGTCCAAGCACTGTTGACCCCAGGAGGTCCAAAAATTGACACCTGATCTTCTGGACGAGCTTATCAGCGAGACCAACCTTCTTGATAAAATTAAAGTCCTCGAGTCCCTGCTCGACACTATCAAAACCGGATTCGAAGAGAAAAGCACCACTTCGCGACGTTATCGAGGCCGCTTTCAGAGATAAAGCAACCACCCACGATAACTTCGAAGGCAAAGAAGTGTCCATCCGAGACACAACACAAGCCACCCTCGAGAACAGATCAGGCGCTTCTCTAGCACTTGATCGATGATATTGCAGCTGAAAATTACAAGGGCTTGCTTTGGAATTTCGATGCAAGGCTGGGGGATATATAACAAGATCA
Organism: Diaporthe ilicicola; assembly: GCA_023242295.1. Classification (NCBI taxonomy): domain Eukaryota; kingdom Fungi; phylum Ascomycota; class Sordariomycetes; order Diaporthales; family Diaporthaceae; genus Diaporthe; species Diaporthe ilicicola. Next base: position 84,979 of record JALPVH010000100.1, on the reverse strand, counting down.
TTATCATATCACCTCGAGTTTCTCAAGATGCGGCGGGGCATCTAACTAATAAAGTTAATAATATAAATTATTATCTATTTACTAATGTTAAGGGAAGAAATAAACCCCTTAACTATACTTAAAAAAAGCGAGAATTATAAGCGTTAAACTACTTAATTATTATAAAAGCTAACCTATACCTTTTAATATACCCCTTATCTATTATTATCTTTTAATAATTAAAAGGATATTAATATATATAAGGATAATATAATATTTTAATCGTTAAGCGATATCTATTACTACGCTTCCTTCTACTAAAAGTTTAATTAGTACCTATTAATACTAAATCTTTTAAGAATTAACTAAACTTAATAAATAATATAAGCTTTATAATATAGGCTTTAATAAAGCTTTTATATAAATATCCGCTAAGTTATTAACGGATAATATATATCGAATATTATAAATAGATTTAACCCCTTTATATATAAAGTAGTAATAAACGATAATATATTTTAAATAAGTAATAACCTTTATATTTTAAATAAGGTTTAATATAAGCTAGTTATCGATATATAAAATAAATAGTTAATTTTTATAATTAATAGTAAGTTTAGCTAAAGGTTAAATTATTTAATATAAGTAAAATAATATTAATAAGTATACTATATATTTAGCTTTATAAGTTAATTTAATAATTATAAACTATTATTTTAAAAATTATATAATAGATAATCTATTTAGCAGCTAGATTTAGCTTTTAAAGGCTTTAAAGTTATTAGGGTTTAAGTTATATAAAGCATTATTATATATATTAAGCTTTACTATTAATAGCCGATAAGGGTAATATAATTAATATTTTAATATTTATCTAATATAGCAGAAAATGCTTTTAGCTATTATAAAATACTATTTAATTAATTTTATATTAAATATTAATATAATTATAATAAAATAAATAAGATTAATTTTAGTTTCTATAACTAAAAAGTTAATAAAATTTATTAATAATTAGTATATTATAGTATTAACGAGAATATTACTATTTATTTCCTATTTCGAAAATAAGTTTAGGTTTATAAGGGTTTAATAGCTATTTATATTAAATATATTAAACTAATAAAGTATACGCTTTATATAGCTTTATTATAATATAAAATCCCGGTATTTATTTAATAGATTTTAAAATTTAGAAAGTATTAATAGAAACCTATATTAATATATTTAAACCTCTTTAATAAAATAAACTTAAAGGCGGTAATAATACTAAATATTTTAGTAATTAGGATATTATTAATATAGATAGTAATAATAATGTTTTTATTAATAAAAACGTATAAATTAAATATCGCTTATAAATAATACTTAATAAGTTTATTATATAGTTTTTTAAACTATTTATAGCTCGATTACTTTAAGCTATATAAGGCTTTAAATATTTTAAGTATAATATTTTTAAATAATATTTAATATTTAAATAATAGTTATATCGACTATTTTATTTATTTAAGTTCCTCTATTAAGCTAGAACAATAATAAATATCTAAAAAGGATAAGGTATAATATATCTTTTAAATTAATATAGTAGGTTTTGCTATATAAAACTTTTTATAGTAACTTATTAATCTTCTATAAGCCTATCTATAGTTAAAAGCCGCTATTCTGCGCTAGTAGCTATAGCGTTAAGCTGCGCCTATTTATATTAATGCTTTTAATAAGCTATTAGCCCGTCGAGATTAAAGCTATTACAGGCCGTAAGCAATCTAATCTAACGCTGTTAAGCATTATACGAAAGTGCTATCGCTATATAACTTAGGCCTTTAAATATAAGTTACTTAAAATAAGCGATATTAAAAAGCCGCTATTGCTTTAACTAAGGTTTTAGCTCTACTTAAATATATACCTATTATAACCTTTTCCGTAAGACCACTTAAAAGTAATTATTTAGCCGAAACCGAGATAATAGTTAAGCTTAAACCAGCATTTATATATACTTAAGACTCTATTAAGCGAGTTTACAGCTATAGTTAAAACAAACTATAGGTAAGGCCACTATATTCCATTATCTGGATATATAGATTTAACAGCTTATAAATAGCTATAGAAATAAACTTTAAATATAATAAGTAAATCTTTACCTAAATAAAAAGTTTTCTTATTAAAATAAAAAAGTATAAAGATAAGAAACTTTTCTTATCTAAATAAATAGATATATTTATTATTACTTTAAAGATATATAAGATTTATTTTAAAGAAATAAAGGAATTTATTACTTATAAAGTAATAATAAATAATAAGCCGAAGAAAGGATTAAAGGTTATAAATTTAGCACGCTTCTTTAAAAAGGTTTACCTTTTATTTAAATAAATTAGAGAGATAAAGCCTAGTTATAAAAACGTAATATAGTTAAATAAAATTTAGTTTAAAAAATATATAATTATAGGTCTTTTAACCTTATACCTAGAAGGAAAATAATAATTATATATAAATATTATACTTTAATTAATTATATAAATAGGCTATTTTAATATTAAATTAATATAAATCTAAATTAATTATTATAGCGATTTAAATAATAATTTTTATTATTTTATAGCGGGTAATAGAATTATAAGTATTATTATAGTTTATTTTATATATTTAAATAACCCTCCTGGGTACAAGGTTAAAAGACCTATAATTATATGTTTTTTAAACTAAATTTTATTTAACTGTATTACGTTTTTGCAACTAGGCTTCGTCTATCTAAATAGAAGGTAAACCTTTTTAAAGAAGCGTACTAGACTTATAACCTTCTGTCCTTTCCTCGGCTTATTATTAATCCTTAACTTATAGGCAACAAATTCCTTTATTTCTTTAAAATAGATCTCCGAGTTGTATATCTCTAAGGTGATAATAAATATATCTATTTGCTTAAATAGGGAGGGTTTTTTATCTTTACGCTCCTTTGCCCTGGTAAGAAAACTTTTTATCTGGGCAAAGATTTGCTCGTTATATTCAGAGTCTATTTCTGTGGCTGTAGAGCTGTTAGATCTACGCATCCAGATAATGGAATATGGTGGCCTTATCTGGGTCTTAGGCGTGTGCAAGTGGTGGTTTAAGCTTGACTGTCGTCTCGGTTTCGGCTGAATGATTGCTTTCGAGTGGTCTTGCGGAAAAGGTTGTAATGGGTATGTGTTTGCAGAGCAGAGCCAGAACCTCAGTCAGGGTAATGGCGGCTTTTTAACATCGCCTATTTCGAGCAACTTGTGAAGGCCTGAGTCATACGGCAATGGCACTTTCGCATGGTGCTTGACGGCGTTAGACTAGCTCGCGGCCCGCGATAGCTTTAACCTCGACGGGCTGATAGCTTATTAAAAGCACCGGCGCAAACAGGCGCGGCCTAATGCTACGGCTATTAGCGCAGAATGGCGGCTTTTGACTATAGACGGGCTTGTAGAAGCAGATTGATAAGTTACTGTGAAAAGTCCTGTATAGCAAAACCTATTATGTTAATTTTGAAAGATATATTATGCCTTATCCTTTTCGGATACTTACTATTGTTCCAGCTTAATAGGGGAACTTAAATAAATAAAATAGTTAATATATTTAAATAAATCTTTAAGCAATAAGGTAAGCTTTATAGTAGAGAAGTTATCCCTTTATATTATATTTCTTAATATATATTTAATATAAGTTAATAATATATTAATTATAAATAATAAAAATCTTTTTCTATATATTTATAATAATAAGTAAGTTTAATTTTTTTTTATAGTAATAATTTAAGCTTTTTTTTTAAAACTTTTTTATGCTTAAATATAGTTTTACGGAATATTATCCTTTTATATTATAAGGAATATAATAGCGAAAATAGCCGATTTCTTATAATTAATATTAATTAATATAAATAATAAAGATAAATTTTTATAGTTAAAATTAAAGTTAGTATTTATAGGTATAAAGGGTAAATTAGTATTTACTAATATTAAATTATTATTAATAAATTAAGTATTTATCTTTACTTTATAGAAAGGTTATAAATAATAACCTTTAAAGCTAATAACCGGTTTAAGTAAAGGTATAAAATAAATATTATCTTATATTTATTTAAGTAGAGATATAAAATAATTATCGTTTTATATTTATTTAAATAAAGAAGTAAATAATAGTAATTTTAAAAGTATATTAATTATAAATTATAAAAATATCTTTATTAATAATTTAATAATTTCGATTATTAAATCTTTAATCGATTATATTACCGATAATTATTTTTTTTTTAATATATATAATTTATTATTATAATTATAATAACTTTTTAAAACGGTATAAAAAGATAAAATATTAAATTATTATTTATTTTAAAATTTATAAAGTTAGCCTTTTTAACTTAATTTAATAGTTTTATTTTAAGCTTTTATATTTTTATAGAAATATAAATATAATAAGGGTAAAAATATAATTAAAAGTATTTAATATTTAGCTTTTTTTTATATAGTATTTTAAAAGATATAATTTAATAAGGTAATACTTTATATAGCTTTTAGTTTTAAAGATATATAGAATATATAATTAATTTAAGCTATAAAATAAGAAAATTCTTATTTCGGATTATAGCTTTAATATTAATAATAACTATTTATATATATCGCTTTAATATATTATTTAATTTATAATAATATAATAATAATTTTCGATAGATAATTTTTTATTAGCGGAATATATTAACTATAATCCTATTAATATATTTACCTTTATTATTTAAAGTAAATATTTTAACCTTTATATTAAACTATATCTTTATTATTATAAAAAAGTTATTAATAATAATAGAAATTTAATTTTTTTTTAATAAAATATATTTAATAATATCTTATATAATTATTAATTAATAATATAAAATATTAAAAGCTTTTTAATAATTTTATAAAGAAATATTTAAAAAGATTTAAATAAATTAATTTAAATAATATAATTAATTATTAATTTAATAGAGATTTTAAATAATATCGAATTAATTTTATTAGCTTATAAGGTTTATAGTTAAAAGTATTTAATTTAATCGGTATAATATTATTATTAGTATATAATTATTAAATAATAGTTTTATTAATATTGCTATATTTAAAGGCATTATAAAATTTTTTATATAAAGAGAATAATATTTAAGTATTTTTATTATTAGCGGTTTATATTTTAAAATTACCTTTTTAAAACTTTATCTATATTAGTAATAATTTATTATCTTTTAATTAAAGGAAAATATTATTGCCTTAAATATTTAAATAAAATTTATTTCGGATTATTATTTAATTAAATAAGTAAGTATTTCTAAGTTTTTAACTATATAATATATTAATAAAAGTATTTTTAATAATTAAATTATCGGGTAATTATAAAAGAATATTTATAGTATTAATACCTTTTATAATAAGATAAATATTACTAGTAATAATAATTATTCCGGTATATAGTTAAATTAAGCTAAAGTTTTTTATATAACCCGATATATATTTTAAAATATTAAAGTTAAATATTTAGAATAAATTATTTATATTATTAAATAAAAAAAGCTTTATAATATATACCGAAATATTTATATAAAAGGTAATATTTTTATTATTAAAATTAAGAATTTTTATTATATTATTTTTAGCTTAATTTATAATAGCTTATTTTATTCCCTTTTTTACTTTTTCTTATATTTAATAAGCCTATTATAATCGGTATATAAATAGCTAATAAAGGTAAAGTTTTAAATATAATATTAAATATATTCTTTTTTATTAAATTTTTTTAATAAGTTAATATTAATTAATATAAATAATTTAATAAACTTTTTAATATTAGTTAATATTAATTTTCTATAAAAAGTTAAAATATAATATATCTTTAATTATTTAATTTTTAAATAAATAATAATATTTATTATTTTAAATTTAATTTTAAAAAATTTTAATATATTATAGCTATTAAAGTTATTAATAATATTATTTATAAAGTTAAGTAATATTATTAAAAAAAAAGATTTTTTAATTTTATTATTTTTAAAAAGTATTTTTATTAATTTAGTAATAAATTAATTAAATATAAAAGTTTAAAAGTAAAGCTATATTTAAAGTTTTTAAAAGTTATTTAAATAATTTTATAAATTAAAGTTATTTTTATAATATAAATTAGTTAATTAGCGAAATAAATAAATAGTTAAATTATTAATATTTCGATTAAATCGGTTTTTAAAAGTTTTTTAAATAGCTAAAAAGTTATTATATAATATAATATATATTATTAAGTCGGAATATATAGCGTTTAAAAGTATTATAAACGCTTAATTATTAAATTTTTATTACTTTTTTAATATATCGGTAATAATAAGTTTTACCTTTATATTAATAATAATTTTATTTAAGCTAATAAATTAAAAGGCTTTATTTTATATAATATATTAATTTAAATAATTTTTACCTTTTAAGTTAAACTTTAATAGTAATAATAAGTTAAGCTTAAAGTTAAATATATTAGGTATTTTAATAAAAATTTATTAAAGTTAAATAAGTTAATAAATTAATACTTAATAATATAAAGAATTAAAGCGAAAATAATAGATTTTTATAAGTTATTAAAACTTATAGCTTTTATTAAGAAAAATAAATAGCGATAGTAATCTAGTTTTATAATAACTATATTTTAATAATCCTTAAGTATAAAAGTATTTAATATCGATAGATATTAATAAAGTAAGCGAGTAAGCGATATAATAAGCGATACCGGGCTTATAACCTAATAAAGTTAATAATATAAATTATTATCTATTTGCTAATATTAAGGGAAGAAATAAACCCTTTAATTACGCTTAAAAGGAGCGAGAGTTATGGGCGCTAAACTGCTTAGTTATTATAGAGGCTAACCCGTACCTTCCAATACTAATAAGAGTCTAAAAAGTGTTTGGATATTGTCAATCCTAGCCAGCGAATTTCTACCCCTCAGCCTGGCCTGCGGATCCCGAGTATGCAGACGCGTCTGAGAGATCTCCACGATCTTTTGTACGATTTCTGTGGGGTCGCTGTCATCCTGATGACGCTTGTAGGCCTGTTTGTGTCATATGTTAAAACTTTTATGAATATGAGCGAACTGATTCATCCCTTTGGGCGATTCTTTTCCGTCGTAGGTGAGCTGTAACATTGAATTTTGCACTGGTCGGTTGGATTTGGCTCTTCATTTTGGGCTCATTTATTGTCGGCGTGGTAAAAACAATATTCGTCTTGGTGGTCTCATCCTCGGTTACGGCTTGGCAGGTCTCGTCGGTGTTTGCGTGACTATATATATTGTGCTGCCGCTTTTGTTGCGCTTTTTTTGGTGTGGTCTGGTCATTGACAGGCTTCTCTTCGATGAGTGGAGCTCATTTCTTTGTATATATCGTGCTAGAAGACGGCAGAGGACGCCTTCTAAGAACATTGAAACGTGGCTATCCCTCAACCCCTTCGGATGATGCTTTCTTTTGCGTGATAATATTCTAGAGTCAACCAAATTCCATGGTCTTTGCTCCTACGTGTGGCTGTTCTGAACGTGTGTACTTTGTCAGCAGAAATATTCCCGGCAGTTTGTCATAGCTTGAATCAAATTTGGGCCAATATGCTGGCTTTGTAGGTCAAGGGGGTAGACGTCAAGGTTCAGCAAGAAATTGAATGATTTACGTAGTCAAATAATTAGCCGGCCTCCTAGCGACGGAACACTCAAATACTCAAACCTAACCAAGTACTTATCGCATTTGATCCAGCCACAACTCCAAAATTCGAAGGCGATCCCGACTCAATCGTTCACGATGAAAGTAATACTGCAAGAAAGACCTGTCGCCCTGGCATTCGCCTCGAGCATCTACGAAGACCAAGACCGGGATGACAAGGCCAATGAAAGCCTCATCCTGTGGACAGACGGCTCTGCAAATCCCAAGAAACAGTCAACGGGCGGCGGGGCTGCAGTAACCTTCCGCAGCACACATGCACCGGACAAGGACGTCTGGACTGACTACAGCTTCAGTGTCAGGGGCCACCGAGGCACCTGCCAGATCGAGCTGGTTGCCATCCACCAGGCATTGACGCTGGCATTTAGCATGCGCAATTCCAACATGGCCTTGAAGCAAATTTACGTCATGACAGACTGCCAGATAGCCTTGGAGTGGATCATCAGGAAAAGGGGAAGAGCCTGTGCGCTTCTGCTCAAGGCAATCATGTCGCTTGCAGGGGTCATCGAAAGCCACGGGTGCACAATAGAGCTTCACTGGGTTCCTGGCCACGAGCAAATCCCTGGCAATGTCAGGGCGGACAAGCTAGCCTTGGAGGCACGAACATCTTCCAAAGGGCCAAACAAGGTCAAGATGCAGGGCCAATTCTATCTGGCGCAGATCAGAGGAAGGGAGCTCTTGGGAAGAGAGGCACAAATGAAGTTGGAACACCAGGGCAAGTCATTCACAGTCATCAGATTGGTCGCCTTGGCCAAAAAGTACACAAGAATACCAGACGATATCGACAGCCCAAGGCAGCCGGAGACTGCCCACTTACCCAACGACAAATGATGGTGTCGGCTTCCAAGGTTATTTCTGCAGGTCGCGTGGTCAACCGTCGTGGGTTCAATGCTGCAAATCCGCGGGCTGAAAAACCACCAGCGTGGATCGAAATCGAGAAATGGACAGCGGGTTCCTAGACGACCATGAGAGGTCATGAAAAGAAAAGTCAGTGACGGCCACTGAGCACCCTCGAGGCGGACCCCGAATCCTTCCCAACACTGTGACACCTATAACGGATTCGCACCGCCCGCTCCGACACGTTACTCCAGAGCTGCAACTAGCTTCAGGCTGAGCGAAGGGTTGGAAGTACCTTTGAAACGATCAGGGCCAATGACATGGTATCAACGGTACCCAGAGAGGCCCCGGGTCCAGGGAGCCGGAACACAGTGAAGGGACCAACGTTGAGGGTGCAGTTGCGGACCTGAGGCGGTGGCAGAGAGAATTTGTGCCCCCATGAAGAGACGAGTGTTTGTCTGACATTTAGAAGGACGAAGACTGAAAAGAGGCATGATGAGAAGGAGACGTGGCTGTTGGAAAGGTGTTGTTGGAGGCAGTACCGGTATGGGCGAGGATGTTTCCTGGTGGAGTGTTAATGAGGTCGGAAGGAAAGGAAAGGAAAAGGTTCGCGTTGGAGTGACAAGTAGGGACCAGGTATTCATGGTCTTGACTGAGTCGTTCCACTGTTGACCTGCCTCCATATCTGATGCAGAGGATGCAGGTGGCAGCCATGGTTATGCTGTTGATGGAAGCCACGACTTGATGGCACGTTGGTCAAGGGCTGAGAATATTACCTAGGTACCTGTTCGTCTCTCGGGCTAAAGAGCTGCGCCGGAAGCTGCGCGGTAACAGCAATCAACGGTCGTCGTAATCAACCTTGAAAAATTGTCCTGTGATTGCTCAATTCTGGGAACGTGCTCTTGCCCCTACCCTACGGTGAAGCTGCATGCCCTGAGGCAAGACCATCCAAGGCATATTTGGACAGTTCAATACGACCCATGAGAAATTGATTGATTGCTTCTACCCTTTAATGTACTAATTGCACTATTTTGACCCATGGCCCATGTGGCTCAGCAAATGCAACATTGAAGCACTTGAGCTGTGTAGGATTAAACATGTTAAGTAGCTTGAAATATCACTCCTCCAATATTTTGAACAGTCAGCAAACCATCTCAACATAGAATTAATGAATTTCGGCTTGAACATATTGTGCATCTTGCTCTTCGTTTGAGGTAAATATCTCCGCTGCCAACTTGAGAAGTTCCATGTACAGCCATAGATTCAGTATATACATATACAACAACAGTCGCTCTATGAATATACACTGGGAAGCTCGCTCGGCGGCGCTTTATGTCTGCCTTCCAATGCCATGCCGTGGCTACCGTGTAACTCTGTGCTTGCATGTGTGTAAACAGAAGAAGGGCCGTAAGTTCCTTGAATCTGTGGATTTGCCCGCATGGGCTGTTCCAGGGAAGCTTGCGTCGGTCTTTGAATCTTCCTCGACCGGCGCATCATGAAGAGTCCTGCAGCTAGGGCCGCGAGGCCGGCGACCCCCAAACTGACGCCGACACCGATGCCGACCTTGTCACCGGTGCTGAGCGCTTCGCCGCATGGAGAACACGATGATGTTCCCGACTCGGTGGACGAGTCAGGCGCGCCCGTCTCCTCGGCGAAAATCCAGCCGTTGATATGGACGGCTAACACGGTGGCGGATGAGTTGGTCGTCGACGTAGTAGGACTCCATGCCTTGTTGCTGTTGCTGGTCTGAAATGTCAAGACGGCGCCCGAGTCGACCTTGCTGTAGCACTGCTGAGGTTGCCCCCATGCCTGCCACGAACTAAATGTGTACCCTCTTCGACAGACATCAGCACGACAACATGCCACGCGAAGTGGTGAGGACTTGACTTACGACGGACAACAAGCGATCCTCGTGCTCGATGCGTCTTCGACGTGAGTAGCGGCCTGTGTGAAGGGGTCCGGGCAAGAGAGCGGCCCGATAGAAACAACCGTCTCCGTGTTGGATCCCAGCAGGTTCTGATCCCACCAGGTGGTGACGGCTTCGGGCACGCAGCGGAGGTTCGGGTCGACCGAGATACCGTAGCCGGGATCCCAGGCAACTGGTGTTCCGCCATCACGCCATCGCCAGAAGGCCGAGGTGCATTCCTCTACATACATGCTGTAGGGGGTGATGAGTGGGATCCAGGAAGTCACGGTCCCTGTGCTGGAATCAGGCGGCCTGTAGACCTTTGCGTCAAGCGCCGTCGACGCCATGTTTTGGAAAAGATGGTCAACCGACCGAATGATGATGGCTCGGTGCAGAGGAGAGAACAGAGGTCACCACCAATCCCCAGAAGGTTGCATTTTGCGTAGGAGACCCTCTTAATAAGGAAGGAATCCTCACTGTTACACTAGAAAGTTTTCGATGGAGCCAAGAAGCTGTGCTTACAGGTGTAACAACAAGAACCAGTCTCGACGAATCAGAATCTCCTTCGATGCTATTTCCTCTCCCCGAAGGATTGAGAGATCTGCAGTGAGCCTCAGCTGTGAAGTCAGATTCCGAGACACGTTCACGCCAGGCCCGAGGACATCTGGATCTTCCAGTCCTCTCAACAGGCACTGGCGGGACAGAGACAACGAAGTCTAATTTCCCCGACCAAGCACAGCTCCGGTCAGTGATGCTGGAACCGTACTTCTGGCGACTCACTAGCTGAGAAACCAGCTCTAATGCGGTCGTTGACGGCATGTGCTGAGGTCGTCTTCATGCAGGCCTGCTGACGACCGGACCCCGCCACCAGCACTTCCACACCCTCATTCGCGCTAGGCACATCGTGAATGATCATGAGTAGCAAGTCGTGAGAGGGTCGTGGGGCTCGGTAGTTTATAACAAGCAGCATGAGCCTACATTCCAATGCTATCAACAAGATCATAGGTAATATCATTCGAATCCTCCAATAATAGCTAAATGATGGCAAAATATATATCGTGAAAACATATTTCATCTAAGATAGCATGTGTCGTTGATCTCGTAGACCTACCACTTGAGCACAGCCTTGCAAGACACCTCTCATCGTCAAATCCTATCCACCACCACCACCACCATCACCAGAAGCGAAATCGCCACTGTCAAAAACCACAAGGACAGCCGAGTACGCTGCGCACGCACCGAAGATCTGCGACCGGCTGGCAGTGGTCATCAAAGCCAGCGAGCCCGCGAATATAACTGTGAACATCGCTATCAAACCCAACGTCAGGGACGGCTGAGACGGTGACGGCTTGTAGAGCGCGTAGATGGGCACGAAGAGCAGGATGGCGCCCGCCAGGGTGGTGATGAAAGACGCTGTGAACCGGGCCCGCTCACAGCAATAGTATTTCATCTGAGGCGGGCAAAGGTGAGATATTGTCGGTTGAGGCCGCTCCGTATGGTATGGTGGAAGTACAGGCGGTGACTTTGCTCTGAAGAGCCGTGAAAGCCCAGTCCGTAGCAGATTGGTGAGAAGGTCCGGCTCTGTGGGCTTTGATATAGATACATACGTACATAGTCCGAGGCCCGAATTTGTGACCCGCTCATGTCGGGTGGGTAAAGTGAGGAGCTGGCCCCAGAGAGTATGGAGTAAGATGTTGGGTTGGCAACGGCAGGTGGCCGTGTTGGTCCGTGAAAATACCGAGACAGGTTTACCGGGCATTGGGGGTCTTTAAGAGCGGTCACTATAAAGGCCGCGGCCCTTTAGGCCTATTTTATTGCTTCGGAGCCCTTTCTTTCTGCCTAAAATAGTTATTCTAAAATCCCTTTTAATATAACCTCCAATTTGCTATAAGCTATAAGCTCTATATAAATTCCTAGCAAATTAAAACTAGCTTTGAAAGGGGAAAACGGTTACGGAGGAGCAAAATGGTTACGGAGTAGGAATGGCTTCTGGCAGAAAGGTTTCTTCCTTCGGAGTAAATCCCTTTCTAATTCCTTAGAGTTGCCCTTCTGCTTTAGGATAAAGGCTAGCCGAAAAAGAATTCCTTTTTTCCTTTTCTACTATACTTTCTTTTATATTTTTAATCTTTAAGGTAAGCTATTTAAAATCTAAGTGTAATTTTAATTTTAATTGAAGACTTTATAGTTTTAAATTTAAAGGAAAGGAAAGATAGTGACTTTAACTTTAACTTTAAGAAGAAAGGTGTTATCCCTTCCCTTCCCTTCCCTTCTCCTTACCTTCCCTAGGGCTAGTATATATCTACCTAACCTCTCCGCGATCGCTTTTCTGCTCCGCGATCGTTTAGTGGGAAAGGGGGCTACATAGCTAATTGGTAGCTTAATAGCAGAGGATATTAAAACCTAATATGTAGCCGCGAGGCCACTTCGAAGAAAAAGTGCCCAATTGGGTAAACGAAAGTTATAGTGACCGCCTCCGAAGACCCCCCCCCCCCCTGCACGGTATGGAGTGCTGTCATAGTCTGCGTGGACAGACCGGGCAGGGGAAGTAGGGCTGATTCCTGTATCAATGCCTCCCGGTAATCTTTCAACGTCAAGCGTGTCCTCATGGCAAGGTCCATCCTCTTCTACCATAGCTCACCATTTAAGTCGGGCGTACCAGTCGTGGATTCGTGGACTGGCGATGCGGATTCAAGGGCGGAATGCTCAAAAAGCTTCCAGTCTTGAGCGCAATCTAGGATCCTATTGCGATGTTTTTCTGTGTCACTGCCGGTGCTGTCGACATTTAACCTGTCACGAATATCCACCTCGTCTTGCTCAGCTTGAAGTTGTGAGAACTGGCTCTGGTAGTATATCAAGTCTCAGGCTGCGAGTCTATCGAAACGCCGTTGGATAAAAGAAAACGGAGATTCGCACACCCAAAATCGGAGGGTATATACCCAATATACCACAGCCCCACTTTTCTAGCAGCCTTAGCCAATTAAATTATACTATTCCACCTTGCCCTTTGCTAGCCTAATACTTTTAGCAATTTACCTTTATTGCTGTTATCGCTATTTAACTTTACTTAATAATCCTATAGTAACCCTTTATTTTCTAAATTAATTTCTTATTAAAATCGATCGATTTAGCTCCGAAAATATACCCTAATAGCTTAAATCTCGGATTATCGCTATTTAATAATATCGGTAATCCTAGATTATATAGGTTTTAAAGCGTAATAATAAGCTAACTGCCTTAATTAAAATATAAATATTACCGCTATAAATTATTACTAATTAATACTTTTTAACCCTTTAAACTTCTTTAAACTTTTTTAAAAGAAATATAATACCTATAAAAACCTTAAGGCTAATTTAGATAAAGCTATAAAATCTATTAAATTTCTAATAATAGTTAAATCCTTAAAGGCTAATTAGGCGGTTTTAATATATAGTTAAAATACTTAATAACTTTTTACTATAATAATAAATAACGCTTTATTAATTAAATCTAGCTATAAATAGTAAGCAATTATCTATATAACTAATAGGACTTTTAATAAATAAAAGTTTATAATTATTAAGGGTAAATATACTTATTATAGTTTTTAAAAAATACCTAAAGCTTAATATAGCTAATTAAGGCTATTAAAAGTATATTAAGCCTTCCTTACCTATATTATATAGGATTTATCTTTTATAAAGCTTAAAAAACTTAAGGTAGCGTTTTATTAAAAATATTTAGATATATAGATTAGGGTTAATATAATAAAAAACTAATTAGCGGCCTTTTAGAAAAAAAAATAGGGTATTTATATACCTATTTAAAAGATATTAAACTTTTTTAAAAAGAAGAAATATTAATATTATTAAACTATTAATAAAAAAGGCAATATAATAAGCATCTTTTAATATTTAAGGTAATAGGTTACTTAGCTTTAAAAGTAATAATTTTCGTATAATTTATTATTTAATTATATATATTTAATTAATAATAAGAAAATACCCTTCTTTTAGGGTATAACGGTAAGCTATATAAAAAAGATTTTTCTGCTATTCTAAAGCGTTATTAATAATAAAAAGAAAAGCAGCTTTCGATAGCTTTTTAAATAAGTTTATAAGCTATTATAATAATATAAGGCTGCTATATCTACCCTTATTATTACCGATTATAATAACGCTTTAATTAACGCTATTAATTATTAATTTCTTTAAGCCTGCTATTAGCTATATATCTTTTATATAAATATAAACGTTATTTTTAATATTAAAAAGAAGTAAAAGAAGCTAGTATAGGGATTATTAATAATATAGATAATAATAAAAAGCACTTTTAAAAATATTAAAACTAAAGATTTTAAAGATTATAATAAAAATTTTACTTTTTTAAATACGCTAGTAAAAAATATAACGGTAATACCTTTAAAGGTGTTTAATAATATTCCCTATACCTATATAGCTTTTTTTAACCTTTTTAAGTTTATAAAGTACTTTATAAATTATAAAACCTATAATATAGCTTAATAACGGCTTTAAAAAACCTTTTTAAATTAGATAGCTATTCTTTATTACCTTAAAACTTAATATATTAATAAGAAAGAAGAGATTATTATTAAATAAGCTATATATAAAACCTATAAAACCTTTAACTTTAGCTTATATATAATATTCTTTATAAAGTATATATACCGAAAGGTTAAGGTATATTTAGGCTATAGAATAAGTAATATTTTATATTTTATTAAGGCTATTTATAAGGTTTTTAAGGATACGGCTTATAACTTTTATTTTAAGAAAGCTTGCTAAAAGATAGCATTACTTAAAAAGTTTAATAGGTAGAAGTAGCTAAAAAAGCTTTCTCTTTAAGTTTTAAAGGTAGCATTTAACCTTTTTATAAAGATTAGGTAATAGGCGCTATATATATTAAAAGGTAAAGTGCTATAAGGTAATTATATAACTTCGAGCTATAAATACGCTATTTTTATTTAGTATAAATTAATTTATATAAGCTATATAGCCGATAAAAAGAAGAATAATTATCCTTTTAAAAAGAGCAATATTTATAAAGCATTTTATTTTAATTATAACTTTATTATCGATAACCCGCTTTTTATAATACTTTCGCTAAAAAAGGTTACCGCTATAAAGAGTAAATCTTAAAAGATAGCTATATTTATAATAAATAAAGATAATATTTTTATAAGCTGTATAAAAGCTATAATAAATAAAAAGATAACCTTAATTATTATAAATCTAGGTAATAGGGTAAGGGATAAGATAAGGATAATTATAGCTTTTATATAAAGGGTTAATTCGGCTTTTAAATAAAATAATAAAACCTTTAAAGGTTTAAATAATAAGGATATTTATAGTAGTAATACTTAGTAATTAGCTATCCGTTATAACTAGCGGCTTATATAAGGGCTTATAAAGTAATTAAACCTATTAGCCTAAAAATAAAGACCTTTTATAACGGTATTAATAGCAGCTTTATTCTTAAATAAAAGATTAGCTATTAAAAAGCAGTATATAATAGCAAGAAAGACTATTAACTAGTTGCTATAGATAGATCTAACTGCTAAGGATATCGCCGGCAGCGGCAGCAACGGCGACAGCGACGGTAATAAAAAGGTTTAAAGCTTTATCGTAATATATACAGATTAGATAAGCAAAAACACTATAAAATAATATATAGGAAAATCGTAAGGTAATAAAGATCCTCTTTATAATAACCGATATAGTTAAATTAATATTATATATATAAATTGGGTAGTAAGCGTAAATTTGTATATACTGGGGGTATATAGGGTATATACCCTCCGATTTTAAATATGCAAATCTCTGTTTTCGGATAAAAAGGCTGTTGTCGGTATCGCTGGCCATAAAGCTGGCCATAAAGCTGGCCATAAAGCTGGCCAGTGATCCGAAGCTAGAAACATAGTGATAATGGGGGCTTTCCTTCTCTTTCCTTAGATCCATCACACGCATTTGCTCTTGAAGTTTGCTCTCCAATTTCAATTATCTTCCTTTGATGAGAAGAGCACTGGTGTTCACGTGGAAAGCTTGGGAGTTGGACTTAGGACGGTTAGGGCCGCCTAAGACTTGTGTGTTATCTTCATTAGCCGTGAGCGGCTTAGCCCAGGAGGGGTTATTATATTACATTACTTTAGCCTCAGCTGTATTTTAGAGGATCTATAGGCTATATTCTATTATATATTTCGTTTATCATATGTAAACTTTATGTGTATTTATAAAATATATATAAACGTTCCACTCGATTTAGCATATTATAGCCCTTTAGGGAATATGTTAAATAGTTATATATATTTTTTGCTAGCCCTAATCTTTTTAAATTTTATTACTAGCCCTAATCTTTTAAATATAATTACTAGCCCTAATCTTCTAAATATAATTACTAATCCTAATCCCCCCCTAAAACGCTTAAGGAATTAATAAAGTATATTATAACCTAAAGCTTATAAGGCTTGTCGGTATATGTCGCCTATAATAAGTTAACGATTAAGTATTCTTAACGTAAGCAACGATATATTATTCTATATTAATATATTATTAAAGATAGAGTAATAATAACGAAATATAGATATATAATATAATCGGGAGTTATATAATAATAAAAAACCTTAATTATTTAAATAAGCTAAAAGCTTAACTAATGCTAAAAAGATATTCCCTATAATAACTTTAATATATATATTTCCCGGTAAAAATTCTTTTTTATTATAAGCCTATAGGAAAAGATATTTATATAGTCTTTTTATTTATTATAAGATAGCAGGAACTAAACCTATAACCTTAAAGCTATAAGGGACTATTCTTATAAACCTCTTTTTTATTATATAAAGGCGGGAATTAAACCTAAAACCTTAAAGCTATAAGGAGATATTCTTATAAACCTTTTTTTTATAAGGTAAAGGCGGGAATTAAACCTATAACCTCGAACTTATAACGAGATATCTATATAAGCCTTTTCTTTATAATAGAAGGGTAAGGATTAAACTTATAACCTTAAAATTGCGACGAGATATCTTTATAAGCCTTTTCTTTATAATAGGAGGGCAGGGATTAAACCTATAACCCCGAAAGAAAATGTATTTCTATACTTTCTTAGTGATAGCTTTATATATACCTAGGTATAGCGATATAGATTCTCTTAAAAAGAATAACTCTAGATAAGCGGAAGGGTAATACTTTATAACTAATAAAGAATAGCTTTTTATTTTTAAGGTAATAATCTTAAGCTAGGTAATACTACTATAGCAGAAAAAAGGTAATAATAATATATAGGTATACCGCTTAAATGCTTTAATAGTATATATATATATAAAGTGTTATTAGGTATACGCTTATTTAAATATAGTATAAATTTAGCTATACGCTTAAATAGATATACGGTTTATTATATATTAAAAATACTTAATACCTTTATTATAATATATATCCCCTTTATTTACTTTTAAAATTTATAATTATAATTATAACTATAATTATATTATAACAGTAGTAATAGCAATAATAATACTCTTTTTACTTCTTTTTTTATATTTATCGGAATAGAAAGTTAAGTATAATTATTATTACCCTTTAATTTACCTATTTCTAACTTATAGTTATATAGAAATTATAACTATTTAAGCTATAAGATTTATAGTTATATATAAGTTCTTTATATATAAATAATATAATATAGCTTTAATCTTTTTTTTTACTAATTTCGCCTATTGCCTAATTAGGTATATTATATAGTAAATATTATTAATATATTAATAGTATTAATTTTAACCGCTTAGCAGGTAGTTTAAAACGCTATTCCCGAGCTATAGCTTAAATACCCTAATAGCTAGCCTCTTAATAATACCGGTATTAGAAAGGTTATAAATCTCCTAGCTATTTACTTTTTAATAGTTAGCTTATTTTATTAAGCAAATATTTAAAACTTTTTAATTAGCTATAACAATATTATTACCGCTATAATTTAGGTTACTAATATTACCGAGGCTTAGCTATACTAAAAGTATGCTACAAGATTTAAATTATAATTAAGCTGCGTTATTAACCCGGCTTAAGTAAATCCCGGGTATAGTATCCCTATACGCTATTATGCTAACTATATATATAATTAGAAGTTTATTAATTGCTAATAGCCTATCGGCTTTATTTCTGCCTTAATAAAATCTAGTTAATCGGTATACTTTCCCGATAGCTCTCCGGCTATACCTAATATGTTTATAGCTATTATATCTACTTCTGCCCTTATAGCTATGCCCCTTTTCCTTTCCCCTTTTTCTTAATAAATAACTTTAAAGAAAATTAAAGCTTTTCTTTAGAAAAGTTTAAAAGGTATTAATAGTTAAGGGGTTACTAATTTCCGTTATATTATTATACGGCTTATTAAGGTATATAATAAAGCTAAAAAATATTTTGCTTAAAAGAATTATAAGTATTAGTAAAGTTTTGCTATAAAGGATTAAAGTAATATCGGGATAAAGAACAATAGAGGTTAATCTTAGTTTAGTAATTTATTTAAGTATAATTTTTTTAAGGATGCTATAATATTAGGTATATTTGCCCCTACTATAAATTTACCCCCTTAAACTCTATCGGTAAATATAAATATATAAGGATTAAAGAAAAAAGGAGAATTAAAAGATAAACCTTTAAGAAGGGTATTTAATAGCGAAATAGGAAACTTCTTATATAAGCGATATTTAAGAAATCTATATTAGGCAGCGGTTATTTTTATTTCTATGCCTTTAATCCGGCCCTTTTACTTTTTAATGCCGAGAATATAAACAAATATCCGGTCTCCGGCACTTAAGGGACCTTTACCGGTAATAAAGCAGGCTAAAGGATATATTCGGTTTTTAATTAATAGTTATTCCGATAACTTTAATTAAGTATATTTATATATTAGCAGAGGGTAATAATTAAGAAAGTATATAAACGTTTAATGTTTTTATATTATATAAACTTTTATAATAAGCCTATTTAAGGGGGGTTATTCTTAAGCGGTTTATTAGGGGTTAATTATTATACTATTTTATTTATAAGGTATATAAAGATTTAATATATATGCGCTTAGTAAGGCGTATTACTATTTTATATATACGCTTTATTAGATGCAGTTTTAATTTAAGTATACCTAGTTAAGTGTATTGCTATTTTATATATATGCCTGCTATTTTATATATACGCCTTAGTAGGCGCAGTTTTAATTTATATGCGCCTAGTTAAATATATTACTATTTTATATATACACTTTACTAAGCATAGTTTTAATTTAAGTACGCCTAGTAAAGGGGTATTACTATCTTATATATATATTTAATTAGATATATTATTATTTTATATATATACTTAATTAAATACGGTTTTAATTTATATACGCCTAGTAAGGGGGTAATGCTATTTTATATATATACTTAGTTAGGTATATTACTATTTTATATATACGCTTAACTAGATATAGCTATATTAAAAATAAAATCTTTATTATAGCTTATATAATCCTTATACTTACTATTAGGCTATAATTAATTAATATTAGCTAAATATAGATATTGCTTAAAAAGGACTAATAAAATTAAAAGAAAGTATAATATATTATTTATTTACCTAATTAATACCTCCTATTTAAAATCCCTTAACCTATAAAATTAGTTATAAAGATTCTTTAGTCTTTACTATATATTACCCTTTTACGCTAGATTCTTTTTATAGACAACGCTTAAACCTGCCGATAGCTATTAAAAAGCCGATTATTAAGAAGCCTGCTACTAACGTTAAGTAAAAGCAATATTAATAAGAATCTAGCCGGCATTATAATAACGTTAGTAATCTTTTATACACCGAAGGCTAGTATTATCTCTAGCTAATTTAAGGTTTAATAAAATAAATAATAATTTAAATATTAAGCCCTTAAATATCTTAATCCTAGAGATAGTAATATAGGTTAAGCCGGCAATAAACTATTAGGCTATAACATTTAAAATAGCATAATTTAATATTATACCTTAAGACTTATATATAATAATAGTATATATAATTATTAAAGTAAACTATATATAAATATAAATAGCCTTACCCTTTTTAAAGTTTTACTTAAATAAAAAGATAAGAATAACATTATTTAGTAATAGGCTTAAAAGGTAAGTAGGGCTATTATATTTATCTATCTGGATTATAATAATAAAAGGTGCTTTATCCTAGGGCTTTTTAATATTAATAGCCTAGGTAATATTATAAATAATCCTTATTACGCTATTAATAAGGCTAATAGCAGTTTATAGGTTTTCTATTAGTATTATATAGGTACTATAATAAAAAGGAAAAGTATTATATAGGTTGCCGGTGTTTTTTAAGTTAACTGCCGCTATACTAGGTCTGGTATTTTTAGTCTTATAATTAATAACCGTAATATTTAAGCGTTTTAAATATATTATATTAAATTCCGATATCTTACTATTAGTACTATAGATATATAAGGTATTATTAAACTGCTTAACCTTATCTAAAGAAAGTACGCTTTATATATAACTCGATAGTATATGCTAATATAACTAGGTAAGCTTATTATACTATAATACGTTAAAAGCATTATAGAAGTTAGCTTAATTATTACCCTACTACTAAATAATCTATTATAGCTTAATAGTTTTAATAAATTACTTATAAGCAAAACAGCTAGCCTTATTATAAAGCTGCTTTAGCTCGGAATTATTAGAGAATAGCGGCTTTATAGTAATAGAGGGGAGCTAATAAAAGTTACTTATAAAAATAATATTACAGCTATTAAACTATAGATCTAGGCATTTAAATATTTAATATATACACTAATTAATAAAGTGCATTATATAATAGCTAATTATTAACTTTTTATTAATTATAAAGTATTTAGCATTTTAAAGCTTATTTTAAAGATTAGTTACCTTTTAAACCGATAGGTTTAGCAGCTTCCCTAAGGCAGCCGTTATAATTAAGATTTTAAAAAGGGAATAAATTATCTGGCCGTTAATAATATTAGCTGTAATATTAATAGAAGCAGATTTTTTAATAATATAATAAGTAATACTATAGGCTGCCGAAATATGCTATATTGCTATAAAAATTAATTTAAGTATAAATAACTTACTTATACTACCGGGCTTATTAACTTAAAAAAGTAATTAATTATTATAAAAGTATATATAATTATTACTATACCGATTACTGCTAATAAAGCCCTTCTAATACTTTATAACGGTATTATATAGCAAATATTACTTTATATTAAGGCTATCGGTAGCTAATTTTAAAAAATCCTCGCTATTATTCGAGTTAAAAGGGTTTATAAAGTATATCTCCTTTTAAAAGTCTATCTTCTAGATATATAGCTTAGGGTAATAACTAATATAAAGCGCCTAGTTATATTGCTAATTAATCTTATAATTTTCTAGCAGCTTAACGTTATTAGTATTTATTTTCTAGCCCGGGAGCTAAATAGTAAACAGCTGCTAATTATCTTTTATTATTTGCTTCTGCTTAATATTAAGGTCCTTTTAAAAACTATTATTATCGGTATTAAACGGAATATCGCTATAATAGTTATTCTTATATTTATAGGTAGAATAATAATAATTATATACCTTAGTAAATATACCGAATTAGATATTATCTATAGTTTTAAGCTTTTTAATATTCCTATAAAAATAGTAAAGGGTTAACTTAATATAAGTAAAGTTTTTAAATTAATCCCTCTGCCGGCTAGGCTTATAATAAAAGAAGTAATTAAGTACATAAGGCTTAACCTAACCTAAAAAGTAAGCTTATTTTTACCTTTAATAGTTAACCTTTATTAAGAAGTTAAAATACTTAAAATCCTCCTACTTATCTTCCCACTTATAATACTTTTAATAAATAAACTTAAACTTTTAAATATTATTTATATCGATATCGATAATAGCTATACTATAGTTTAAATTAGGGTAATAGCAGTTAACGGATTAAAATATATAGCTCGAAATTATTAGTAATAGGCTAAAGTTATAATAACTAACCTTTATACCGGGCTAATTATACTTAGCTATTAGCTTATTTA
This sequence comes from Diaporthe ilicicola, assembly GCA_023242295.1. Lineage (NCBI taxonomy): Eukaryota > Fungi > Ascomycota > Sordariomycetes > Diaporthales > Diaporthaceae > Diaporthe > Diaporthe ilicicola. The sequence continues at coordinate 62,459 of JALPVH010000100.1, read as the reverse complement.
TTATTTTACTAATAAAGGATATTATAGGCTTTATATAATTAATCTTTAGAATTAACTTATAAAGTATCTTACTATATAGCTAAATCTTAACCTCGGCCTTATTATAATACTTAGCAATATAATTAATAATAGCCCGAAAAGATATATAGGGCAAAGTATTAATATTAGCTAGCTAGCTAAACGTAATACTATATATATAATTATTTATCCTAAGGTTATTTTAAATGCCGTTAAATATATCCTATAGATATACCTTCTTATTATTTAAATAACATATTAGGATAATAGTCTTATAAAATAAATATTTATAATAAAAGCAGTAAAGAGGTTTATTAAATTATTTACCATTAGGAAGCTTATACTTATATAGGTAATATACTTTACTATAATTATACCGCTATATCCGGTTAACTATATAAAAAAAGAAGCTAAATATTATATCGGCATTAGCTATATACTTTAAAGGATTATCCTCTTATAGTAATAGCTAATAATCCGGCTCTAGATTATATATAGTAATATAAAGGCCCTAAAACTATATAAATATATCCTTTTTAGTATTATTAAAAAAGCTATTTATAAGCGCTTATAAAACGCCGGCAATTTAAAAGAGACTATAAGTATAGGTATTACTATAATCTTGCTACTTAAAACGGTACTACCACCCTATAACCCTAAGCTTAAGCATAAGATATTCCTTAATAAATATAGTAACCCTCTTATAGAAATGGTATATAGCAATATAAGGGTTCTCCTTAAGATTCTTCTATATAATCTTTAACTTACCCTAATTATTAATAATAAGCTAACCGTTATAATTAGGCATAGCTATAATAAGGGACTCTTAATATAAATTAGCAGCTAAGAATATAATAAAGATATAAAGGCACTTAAAAGCGTAGTACTATATTATTAGCTTATTATATGCTTAATTTTAAAAAGAATATATACCCTTAAGCTTATTAGATAACCTTATAATAGCATTTAATAGCGCCTATATTTAAGGGCTATTATTAGTAAGGGCTATCTTAAGCTTATTAATATTTATAAAGTCCCGGTTTTACTAGGCATTTAAGCGCTTAATAAAGAAACTATTAATCTTATTCACCTAGGCCTATATATTAATATTAAAAGTAAAATATCTATAGCGCTTATGCTATTTAAACTAGCTATCCTTTTATAATAAGGTATAATAGTTTTACTCCTATTAGGTTATACTATACTCCTATAGCGCTATTTAATTGCCTTAACTATATAAAAGTAGGAATAATATTACTATATTAACTAGCGCTATATAGCTATTAAGGTTATTTAAAGGTATAAATCGAATACCCGGTATATTAATAAAGTTATATATAGATTTAATATATTACTCAGTATACTGGAGAACCGGAGGCTATATAGGGTTAGCCTGCTTATAACCCGAAAGCTGCTAATAAAGACATTAAAGGTTAGCCTATATAGCAATTAGATTAGGGGTAATAAAGACTTCCTTAAAAAAGTTATTATCGTTATTAGAATTATCCTTACTAGCTAGCTAAGCTGCTATATAAGTTTTATCCTTATCTTTAACCTTAATAACAGTAATTTAGTTATTAATATTACTATTTTCGGAAATCTAGGTAAGCCTTTTATAATTAATTTAAAAATCTCGATAATAAGGGTTATTATTAATAAAGAACTTAAGCTACTGCTTAATAATACTACACTAAGCGTAAACCTGCTTTCTAAAGGTAATAAGCCGGTAAAGATTATTCCTAATACTCTATAAGTATAGAACTATAATATTATACTTAAAAGGCAGGTAAGGTAGCTAATCGAAAAGCAACGTAATATCCCGGAGAAAGCTAATATAATAGCGGCTATATCTATATTATTAATTATAAACTAATTTTATATTAATAAAAATATAAATACGGGTAAAATACTGCTTTTTAACCTATATAAACTTTAAAAGGTAGGTAGAAATATTATCTAAATTTATATTATTAGCGGTAAAGTAAAAGTTTAGCTTATTAGGAAGTTTTATATTATTTTTTCTATAATAGTTATAGTAAATACTATTATATAGGCCTATATTAAACTATATATATTAGTATTAAGGGTAGTAAATCTTTATAAATAATTTAATAAAGCAGGTATTAAAATTAATAATAAGCTATTTCTTAGTATTATTAATATATAAATTTTATAGATTACTAATAAACTTAAGGTTTATTTTATTTAGAAATAAGGAATAAGCTGGGATATCCTTATTCTTTCCTAAAGAAGGCTAAGCCTATAAAGTATATTAATTATTAATTATAAGGCTCCGACGGCAATATAAGATAAAATCTTAGGATAACTAGCTAATAGATAAGGCTTAGGTTTGTTAGCTAAATATATAGAATTTACTACCGCTATCGTTTTTATCTTATCCGCTATTATCTTAACTATCCTAGGTAAATATATAAAGGCAGTTATAGTAGTAGTTAATAGGGTTTTTCTTTAATATTAGATAAAACTTAATAAGGGAAAACTTATATAAATAACCGAGATAGATTAAACTTATCTTATTATTTTAAGGGATTAATTAGTTATTACCTATATTATTATAATAGATATATATTTTTAAGGTAATAGCGCTGTAATAGTAAAGGTATTAATAAATATTATATATCTTACATTTAAATTACTTATTATTATTACTTAAACCTCCTTTTATAGATATTATACCTTATTTCTGGCTAAGTAAGGCTAATATAGCTAGTATTAGCTTAGGGTATTTACTATAATAATATTAGTACCTATACTTCTGTTAAATATTAATCTGCTATTAATAAACCTATTATTTAAGGTTAGTATAACCCTTTATATATCCGTAATAGTAAAATAGCTAAAAAATATTATATTAGAAACTGCTAATTACACCTATATAAGGTATAGATATATTATAACTTAAGCTTAACACCGATATAGCCTAATTTAAGAGAATCGATCTATATTATAAATAACGTTTATAAATAAATAGGGTATTATAATTATACCTTAATAATTTAATTAAAGACTTTATTTCGATATTATTATAGGGTTATTAACCTAATAATAAAGTAACCTTAATAATATCCTATATAAGATAAGGGAATATAGGAGCAATTAGATATTATTTAAAAGTAAGCGCTTATTTTTATATAGAAGGCCGAATTATAAGGGGTTAAAGCTTAATCGGCTTAAGATAAATAGGCTAAAGAGAAGAAGGATATTAAGTAGGTTAATATTTTGCTTCGGGTAAGGATATAGCTTTTACTGCTAACTAATGCCGGGGCAGTAATATTATAAAAAAGGTATAATAAATGGAAAATCTTTAAAACTATTAAATAATTAGTATTAATTTATAATAAGCAGAATAATTTACGTTATTATAGAGGCTATATAGGTATTATAATAAGTAAAGTAGTTTTTAATTAGCTAATTGCTATACTTAGGGGTAAATTAAGTTAAGGCCTTAATTTTACTATAGCTATAGTACTTCTTAATAACGCCGTTAATCTTGCTATTATAAATCTCGCTATTATTATAAGGGTCTCGATAATAGATTTAGAAAGGGTTATTATTATTACTATTAGATAGATTTAGTAGGGGAAGGCTGGTTATAGCCGATATATCGATTAGTAATTAATAAAGCTATTAAGATATTATCTTAATAATAGATATTATTAATAGGGAAGGCTTTATAATAGCCTTTAATAAATATAAGGAAAAAAGGTTAATAAAGAAAAGAAAGGTTTTTTAATTTATAATAGTGATAGGTAATAATAGGTAAATAGATAGTAGTTATTAAATATAAATTTTAATTAATAAGCTATATACTTATATTTGCCTTACCTATATAATCTGCCTTATTAGTAGATTTATACTTATTTAAGCGCTTATATTATTTAAATATATGCTTAAGTAAATATAAAGTAAATTTATAATATTAGTAAATCTATAATATTAGCTGCTATAATATAAATATTACCTATTTAGGTGTTTATATTATTTAAGTATATGCTTAATTAGGCGTAAAGTAAATAAAGTAAATTAAAGCTTAAATTAATTTTAAACGTATTTATTATAATATTTAGGGAAAGACCCCTTAAGACCCCCCTTACCTATAGTACTAAGCCTATAGCTAGCCTTATATACCTTAACCGGCAGCTATAATAACTTTAACCGGTAGCTATAATAACCTTAACCTTCTTTCTTTCTTTAACCTTAATATTATATAACCTTTAGCTAAATACTTTTAAAGGTATATCTGCTCTAGCTAATCTAGGTATTAAAATTTAGAATTAACTAATTTAGGTAAAGATAACTTTAATAATTTAAATTATAGTAAGAATACTTTATATGCCGCGCCCCTTATAAGCTCGGGTTATAATACGCTCTGTTGAAAAATCGGTACTATGTTTACGTTTTAAGATGGTTAAAGCCTCCTCTACTTTTATTAAGGGGTAACCCTAACCCCTGCGCTCTAGCAGATATAAATAGCTATTTATAGGCTTCCCCGTAACTAGTTAATTAGTTTACTAAAATATATATTATATATATTTCGAAATACCTTTAATTAAATTAGCTATTTTACTTAAAATAAATTACCTTTAATTAAAATTAAAGCTTATATATTTATTATATAGTAGCTATAACTAATTCTTATATTTTTTAATATTTCTTATATTAAAATAACTTATAATAATCTCCTTTACTTATAATCGATATATTACCCGCTTTTATTTATTAATAAACCTTTTCCTTAAGGCTAATTAATTAAAAGCCTTATATTTCCCCGGTAAATTTATTAAATAATTATTAAATTAAATATTTAAACTTATAAGCGTTAAGGTTTTCTTAGCTTAGTAGCTTTAATATCTTTTAATTATTAAACTATTTTAATTAAACCCTTAATCTATAGCAATTCTTTATATAAATAACTTACTTACTTATAAAACTTCTTCCTATATATAATTTAAAACGGTTTTTATAAATAATTTTAAAAAAACTAATTAATTAAGAAATTAGCGTAATTAATTTATTAAAGTTAAAGTAAAGCTTATTAATTTTATTAATATATTAAAGGCTTAAGCTATTAATATATTAAAGCTTTTAATAAAGGCTTAAGGCTAGCCTATATTAACTTTAAGTTTACTTTATACTTTAATAATATTATTAATATTATAGGCTAAACCTTTTAAAATACCCTTTTATATTAAATAAATAGTAATATAATAAAATAAACGCTTTTTTTTATTAAATAAGGCTAATAAAATATTAAAAAAGGTATTATTAAAATTTAAATATAAGTTAATATTTTTGAATTTTAAAAACTTACCCTTTTAAAACCTTTCTTTATATCCTTTTTTTTTATTTTCGGATTAATAATCCTTTTTAAGCTTTTTTAAAATTTATTAATCTATTTTACTTTATCTATAATATCCTTTATTTATTATAAAATAATTAATACCTTAAATACTATATTTCTTTACTTTATTTAAAAACCTTTAATATTAAATTTTAATCCCTTTTTCTTTAATTAATTTATATAACTTATTTATAAGAAATCTCTTTTCTTAATATATTATAAATATTACTAACTTTTATAAATAGCCTTATATAGAAAAGTTATTAAATATAGCTTAAAACTTATTTAAAATAAATAATATAATATCTCTTTTCTAGAATTTTACTTTTATTATTAAAGAACTTTTAATAAATCCTACTTCTTAAGCCTTATAGAATAATTAAAAACCTTTCTATTTTTAAGCTAATTATTTATTTAATATAATAATAATTTATACTATTAAATAAGCTATAATATTAAGGTTTTTTATATAACTTTAACTTATTATATCCCGGGACCTTAATTAATAGGTTTAAAACTTATTATTTTAATTTCCTAATTTTAAATAATTTAATTAAATAACTCGGGCTTAGCTTATTTTTAATAGCTTAATAAATATTATCTTTAATCTTACTATATTTACTAATATAATTAAACGTTTTATAATAAATATAATTAACTATTCTTTATAATATATTTAAAATACTTCTATATTATAAAATATTTTAATATCTTAAAATACTTATATATCTTAAAATATATATATATAAACTTATTAATCTTATTGCTCTATTAATTTAGCCTTTTATAAACGTTTATAATAATAAAAATTATTAAACCTACCTTAATAAAATAATAAATTTAAGTTTAATAATAACTTTAATAATTATTTTAATTCTTTTTATTAAACCTTAAATAGATTTATACCGGTATTATAAGAATTTTTATTACTTTATCCTAGCTTAACTTACTTTTTTATAAAATAATAAAAGCTTTCTAATACCCCTATATTTTAATATTAAGCTTTAATTTAATAATTTTAATAAAATCCCTCTATCTATAATAATTAAAATTAAATATTTATAATAGCCTAAAACTTAGCTTTATATTTAAAACCGGAAATATTTAAATTCGATAATAAGATAATAAATAATTATATTAGCTATATTAACTATTTTATAATACTATATAATAAAGCCTTTATATTATAAAACCTTTTTATAGAAATTATTATAAATTAAAACTTAAATAAAGTTAAATAATTTATATCCTTAACTTAATATAAATAAATAAACCTAAATATTACCCTTATACCTTAAAAGATTAAGCTTTAAAAATAATTTTATACCGATTATAAAAACCTTATAATTAAGGCTAATAATATAGCTTATCGCTTTAAAAATAAAGATAAGCTTTCTTTTTATAAATATATCGATAATAAGATTTATAAATATAATAAAGCTAAAGATTTTAATAAAAATACTTAAGTTTATTATATTTATAAAAAGCTTAACTTTAAGCTTTAAATAGCTATTAAGCTATATTAAACCTATAATACCCTTAAAAAGTTTAAATATTTAGTTTTTAAAATTAAATATATTATTTATTAAAAATAAAAGCTTAATAAAAAATATAAGAATATATAAATTTATTAAATTAAGAAATTATAAAAGTAGATTAAATATTTTATAATAGTATTAAAAAAGATATCTAGAAATTAAATTAATAAGTTTAATTATTTTAATTAATACTTATAATATAAAAATAAAAATTAATCTTTTTATACCCTATATATACTTTATAATTATAACTATAATTACGTTTAATACTATAATTAAAATTATAATAGTATTAATTAAAATTTATTTAAAAATATTATTAATAACCTTTTAGCTATTAAAAATAAAGATATCTTTATTAATAAATTAGCTAATAAGCCTATATATAATAAGTCCGGTAAGTAAAACTACTTTTTATATAATTATCTATACTATAATTAAATATAACGTAATAATAATACCGATAAACTTAGTATTAAAGCTTATATTATTATAATTAATAATTCGGCTAATAAATTTACCCTTAAGATATTAAAAGATATTTAAAGCTTTTATTATTAAAAATTTAATTATAATTTTATTAATTTCTTTAAAATAAATCTTAAATTAAAAGTAGTTAAGCGAGAAAATTAATATAGTAGAAGATTTAAAGAATATTTCCGCTATTAATATAATCCCCTATTTTAAGTATAGATATTATTAATAATAATATATTAATTATAAAACCTATTTTTTACCTTAATATTTTAGCTTATAATATTAAGTTTATTATATTATTAAAATAAATTAATTTTAATTTACCTTTCCGGTAAAGTATTTTTAAATTAAAGCTATTTATTATATTTAAAAAATTAAAGATATTACTTAAATAAGATAATTTAACTATCTTTTTAATTTATAATAATATTATAAAATATTTTATAAATATTATTTTTTCTTAACCTATTAAATATAACCTATTACTATCCGATTTATTATTTAAGTTAAACTATTTATATATAATATTATATACTTTAGTAAATAAATACTTATTAGCTATTTTAAATACCGCTTTTAATATTACTTTTATCTTAAATTTATTAATTCTTTATTACTATTTCTATTTTAAATATTAAAAGTTAAATAACTTTATTTTATTAATTAATATAGGTATAGGGCCTATAATTACTTATAAAATTTAACTTTTAATTAACTTTCCGGATAAAAATAAACTTTTTTAAACTATTTATAAAAACGTATATATAATAGATAACCTTTTATATAGCCTTTTACTCGAATTACTTTTTTTTAAAATATTATTAACTTAATATTTTTTAAAAATCTTTTAATTAAAATAATATAATTATTATTATTAATACTAGGCGCGAAATTATAGTAACTTATATCTAAAACCTATTTATTTTTTATTAAATAGCTATATTAAAAGCCTTATAAAACTATATTATTCTTCTTAATAAAAGCTTTAATATTAAAGTTTATTATCGAAAGCTTTCTATTTACGTCGATAATTATTTTATTTAGCTAAAGGTATTTATTAACCTTAAAAAACTTATCCTTATTTCCCTAATTAATAATATTATTAATAAATAATTCTATATTATTCCTTTTTTAAATTTTAATAAAGTTTTTATTATTATTTATAAAGGTTAGCTTTTAAGCTATTTTAAGTTTATTTTAATAACCCTTAACCTTAAAACCTTTTTTATTTAAAAAAATAAAACTTTTATTATAATACCGCTATTTACCTTATTTAATAAAATTCTGCTTAAAAAAGAAAAAAAATATATTCCGGATAGCTATCCCTTTAATATATTAATCTTAAATCTAAAATTTAATATTACTATTGCCGATATTTATTCTAGCTAGGGCTTAAAATAAGTAAATAACTTTTATAATCTTATTTAATAATACTTTTAATTATTTAATTTCTAATTTAGTTAATTTAATAACGGTATTATAATATAGATTTCTTTTAAATTAAATATATATATCGATAATTTAGTTTAAAAACTATATAATATATTATAATAGGATCGATTTGCCTTTAATTTTATTATAAACCCTTTTAAGAAAATAAAAGTTATTAAACCTATATTATTAAGTAAAATATACTTTTATACTTTTTTAACGTTTATTATTTAATAAAATAATAAGCCTTATATAGTTATAAATCTTTATTAAATTAATATTAAATTAATTCTTTACGGTTGTTCTTTATTATAATAAAATAATATTTTAGAATTCTTTAAAGGTAATATAATTTTTATTATTATAGATATAATAAAAAATTTCTTTTAATAACCTATTATAAATAAAAACTATTAAAAAATAGCATTTATTATTTCTTATTACGGTTTAAAATAAATAACTATTAATATTATAGGATTAATAAATTTACCTATCTTTTTCTAGTAATATATAAAATATCTTTTTAGCTTTTATTTTTAGTAGTTTATTTTTATTTATATTAATAATATTATTATATTCTTATATTTAGTTAAATAGCACCTTTAATATTTAAAGATTATCTTTATTATTTTTAAAAATAATAACTATATTATATCTCTATTAAAATATTATTTTATATAATTAAGCTTAAAGGCCCTAGGTTATTTTATATTTTAATTAAAATTATCTATTATAGTTAAAAAAATAAAGGCTATTTAAAATTTAGTAATACTTTTTAATTTATAATCCCTTAAAATTAAAATAAGTTTAATAAGATATTATAAAAACTTTATATTAGATTACGCTATTATTACTAACCTTTTTAATAAGCTTAAAATATTAGGTTTTAAGGGTAGTTTTAAAGCTAACCCCTAATAAGATATATATATATATTATTATAAGTTCCTTTTTTAAATAACTTATTTACCTATTAATATAAACCCTAATATTATTATAATATAAAGAAAATAAGCTTACTATAATTATTTATAGGTAAGATATTAATATATATAGAATAAACTAAAAACTATATTAATTAATATAGTAAATCTTATATTTCTTAACTATTTAAAACCCTTTATTCTTTATATCGATATTAGCGCCTTAGATATAGGCGCTAGCCTTTATTAAATTTAAATAAATAGAAAAAATTAACTTATCTTATTCCTATTTTAAATTTTAAATTTTATAAAGAAAAAATACTTTATACTTAAGCTGGAAATATTAGGATTTATTTAAGCCCTAGAAAAATACTTTTATTATTTTAATTATAGCAATATTAAAGTTATTACTAATTATAAGTTTATCGAGTATATATTTAAGTTAATATCCTATTTTTCTTAAAATATTTATTATATTATAAAATAGTAATTATTCTTAGCTAAATACGCTTATAAAATCGAAATTATTTATTATTTAGGTAAGTTATATATAAATATTAATTCTCTATCCCGCTTACCTAAAACTATTAATAAAAACGCCTCCCGAAAACTTATTAAGCATTTAATAAAGCTGCTTATAACTTTACCCTCCTTATAAATCTTTTATATTATCGCCGTTATTAAATTTATAAATAACTCGTAACTTAATAAAAATAGTAAGCGATAATAATTATATCGCTGCTATTAATATTAATAAGCTTAACGCGCTAACTAATTATAATAAAATTATTATAAATTAATTTACTCTTTATAATAATACTATTATAGATAAACCTATAAAAAACGAGATATAGCTATAAATTAAGTTTTTAAACTAAGTTACCTAGAAACTTATACCTTTCTCTTATTTATTTACCCTAACCGTTAAACTTAATAAAGTTAAGAAAAATATTTACACTCTGCCTATTATAATTAAACTTTTCTTTAGTAATAGTACTTACCTTTATATCCTAAATATAATTACGGAATAAATTATATAGGATAATATTATAGTATTTCTATATAGCTTAGCTATATCCTACCTTAAAAACTTTAACCTTATTAAGGATATTATTACCTTTTAATATATATTACCTACTTTAGCTTATTATAAGATTTATAACTATAATAAAACGCTTACCGATAACTATAGTCTTAAAGGTATTACTATAAACTTTAGTTAAATTATACATTTATTATTACGCAGAACCTTTTTTATAAAAAGCTTTACTACTTAAATATTATTATAGTAAATAAAGCTTTATATAAGTATAAGCTGCTAATTTACTAGGCGTAATATAAACTTAATACGTCCTTAATTATCTTAATTAAAAATTACCGGTAAGATAAGCCTTTTATATTCGGCAGATATATTAAAAAAAAGAAGTATAAAAATATTTTCTTAAATTAATACCTTATGCCTTTTTTTTAATATATCTTAACAGCTAAATTAAAATAAGTAATCTTTTTTTCCTATAATTAACGCTAATATAAACTACTTTATAATATATTCTTAAACTTATTTTATAATAGATAAATAATCTCCCTATATAATATTAATAATCTTAAGCCCTTTAAAAATACTTAGTTTATATTTATATAACGGTTAATCGAAAAATATTATTATAGAAAATAAGATAAATAAATTAAAGATAAAGAGATTATTAACTATTTTACCGGTAATTAAATCTTTATTTTATATAAGTTTATAATATTAAAGAAAGGTTATAAAACGGTTAATATTAAATAAGCTTAAATAGTAATTAAACTTATTATAAAAGTTTATTAATTTAATATCCCGGGATTTAATAGCTAAATATATTTAAGTATCTATATTATTACTTTATATAGTAATAAGGTTTATAAAATTAGGCTTTACTTTAATAAGCTATTTAATAAAGAAATTATTTAAAATCTTATCGATATTTATATATAAATTAGCTTTATTAGTAGAAAATAAGATATAATTATTTTAATTATAATTTATAATTAAATAATAAGCTTTTTTATTAAAATTAACCGCTTTAATATTATATTTATTAAATTTAAATAGCTTTTTATTAATATTTTTTATATTAATTATTATAATAAGCTATAAGGTTTTTAAATTAAAGTTATTAACCGATATAGAATTATTTAAAATTTATATAATATATAATATAAAAACTTTAAAAATTAAAGATATATTTACTATATCTGCTATTTCCTTTATAATAAAGCCTATAAGAAAACTTTATTATATACCTTTTATAATAAGGATTATTATATCTATAACTATAAAAATTTAAAATAGCTTTAAGCTTTAATTAAATTAGATAAGCTTAAGCTATTTACCTTTTTTATAAAAAATAATATTATTAAAATTATTAATAAAATTATTAACCTATATTATAAACCCTTTTAAAAAATAAAATTTAATTTTTAATAAAATAAGGTTTTTAATTAATAATAAATCCCGGATATTTATCCGTTTAATCCGGAATTATATATAGCTATTATAAATATATTAAAGAAAAATAAAGTATTAAATTTTTAATTAAAAATACCTTTAAAATTTAAAAATAAAAATAAAAAGAAAGCTAAAGCTTTATTTAAAAAAAATAATAATATAAATTATAATACTAAAATATTAATTTAACCTTTTATAAAGCTTAAGCTTAAAAGAAAACTAAATATATAAATATTAATTAAAATAATCTATAATAATATATATAAATATTAAAACTTATCTAATATTAAAATAACCTTTATTAAAAAAGCTATAGCTAACTTATACTTTATTTATAAAGCTATAGCTAACTTTTAAATAAATAATAATAAACCCCCGGCTAATAATAAATAACCTTAAATTAATAATAACTTAATAATTAATAATAAATAACCTTAAATTAATAATAATTTAGCCGCTAATAATAAATAATTTTAAATTAATAATATTAATCCTATAGCTAATAATAGTAAATACTAAATTTATAATTTTAAACCCGAGAATATTATTAATTATAGTAAATACCTTAATAAAGAATAATAATAATATATAAAACTATATAACGAAAAGTAGGATTAAATTATATAAAATAGAAATAATAATAAATATAGATAAATGCTTATAAGAATATATATATTTTTTAGAAACCGGGTATATTAGGGGGTAATCCTAACCTTTATACTTTAGCGGATATAAATAGCTGTTTATAGGCTTCCCTATAACTAGTTAATTAGTTTATTAGAATATATATTATATATATTTCGGAATACTTTTAATTAAATTAGCTGTTTTACTTAAAATAGGTTACCTTTAATTAAGATCGAAGCCCGCGTATCCATTATAACTCTGGCATTATATATATCTCTTTTAATCGTTATTGCGCAACCTCTTGGGATAATGCATCAGAGACGAGGCGGTTATCCTTCAGATTGCTATCAAGACTAACCTCAGAAGGATCATACCCTATGGCAGGTGCGGAAAAGTATTCGTCGTCAGACCTTGTGGTTAATATATATATATATCCAATTTTCAGATGTTGATGAGTATGATGCGTGCTAGGGTCAAGGCTGCTTACTGGTCGAGGAGCATCTAATGTATTTGGAACGATTTCCTATGTACACGACTATTAAATCTCGGTCGGTTGATCAGAACCCTAGTTTCGGACACCTGTATGTGGCACGCGCGAGACTTTCGAGGCGAATATGCTTTTAGAAATCCCGATGCATCCCCCCCCCCTCTGTTCGCACGGTTTACAAGCGAGTATCCGGTTGTGTTTCCGTGTAGGGCCTTCATCAAGCTCGACGAAGTCAGCCTTATCATTGTTGCATGTTCGTTCTTCTGCTTATGAAAGGAAGGCATAAGGGCTAAAGACCACAGCATTCGCGCGCATTTTATTTGACCAGGTCTGCATTGGGGAGACACTCTCGGCTATCGCTCTTCAGCTGCGCTTCTCATCAGCTAGTAACACCACTTCAAGGGCTTGTCGTACCTTTTCGAACAATATGAGTACCTAGTATGGGGCCAAAGGCGTCTGCCCTCGTGGTTGCTCAGGCCATAGCATCGCCTGCTTGCAGGTGCCGACAGGCTCGCTCTGCGTTACACTATGGAGAAAAACGAGTGGGAATTAAGCCCTCGTTTAAATACTGTAGAAATGAGGGCTGAATGATGTCTTTGTCACATACTGCTGAATTTGGGTAGTAAAGCCGGCAAGGTAGAAGTGCAGGTTTACGGTGGCACCGGGGATGTCCATGAGCAGAGCTGAGATGACGGCCTAGTTCGGAGCCCCATTCTGAGATGTGCAGGGTGTTAGGAATTTCCATGGTTGTCCTGAATGGCAAATCAGTATTGTGATTTTTCCGAAAAATGAAACTCGCGATGCAGTCCGCTGTCTTGGATGTGGGCAGCAGAAATGCCGAGACAGATCTGCGTTTGATAGAGATGTTGCCTGCTGTCTGAGATGAGATGATCAAGCTGGAAGACACACTTTGGTTTATATCAGAGTGGTTTCCCCTCGGGAGAACAAAAGCCTGAAGAGATATTTCACGTGATTCCATTCACCAGACGTCTACGTCCTCAACCACATGATTTGCCCGCCTTGCAAAAGAAGCAAACAGCCCGTGAACTCGAATCATGAATGAGTGACGTGCAGTCAGTATCACAGGCACAATGACAAATGATTTGGCCACATGTTCATCACTTGCAAGATCACTTGTGCATGGAATCATAATCGGATCAAGTCCATCCTGTTTGACAAGACCAGGACTTTGGCTCCATTAATAAGTTATGCTTAGTGGTGGTCTGGTCTAGATGGGGGACAGGCCGGAGCATCCCGGGACTTTAATTTCCACCCTGCCCGGGCCTTCCACGGCCCATCCCTGGCACTGGCGTTCCGGTCTTGCTCTTGCCGTCGCTCCTTCTCCTCTTCTTCCTCCTCATGCCCGTGAATCACAAGCAGTCAGTTGACAAGATGAAAGTTTCTTTATCTAGGAATACAATAGAACATGCTGCAATTATTTCAGTGGTAATGGACCTCTGTTTGATGTGGGACAAACCATGCCTGTCTGTCAGTGATGGTGACGATCAGGGGGGGCCTTTTGGCGGATCAAAAGTTCCTGGCCCCCATTGACGGCAGCCGCACAGGGGGGACACGCACGTTATAGCGTGGCAATGTGTAAGTGGGATCTGCTGAACCTTGGAATTCCGGAAGGGACCAGAGCCCCCAAGACGTGCCTGTAAACTTAGTCCAACCATCAGATCCGACTTGAATTCAACCAGCAGCCTGCAAAGCCTTTGGTCTTTTGTCAACTTAGTTTTTCCACACTGGTTACGGCAGCTGCGTCGTCGTCACTGCACCATCTCTGCCTCTCACTTCCTCCCTTCGCAACTCGATTTCGACTGCGCTCAAAGATTACAACACGTCCAAACAGGTGACTGTAGTACTTGATTGCACTGCATCCTCCGAGCACCTTCACCCAGCCTTTATTGGTTGTGCCGCCCTGCAAGTTGAAGTTTTGTTCCGGATAAGCCACCATATTCAGAACAGGGTTGACCACCTTCTGCCTGCTCTGCCTCCTCTGCCTCTGCCTTCTTTCCCCCTCCGACGACGACATCACTTCAGCGCCATCAAAACAAAACTATCAATCCCCACGTACTTCCTTCTTCACTTTCTTCTGCGAATCTGACCATCCCACCTTCTTTTTTTCCCTTGACTATCCCTTCCGTCAGTCATCTACATCCACACCCACACATACAGTTTTGTTACCACCACCACCGTCACGCTTCGGCGACCTTCAATTATGGGCAATCTCAAGCCCAAAACGGGAGTCTCTCAGAACACGCGTCCCCGTTCAGTCAAGTCAAACAAGCAACCTATCGAGGCGACCGTGTCTGAGGTAGACGGTATCGACGAGAGGTACGCAATGGATCAAATTCAAGATGATATCGAGCATGGTGTTGCCCACCCCGTCAGCGCCATGGCCGAGCTCGAGGAACGCGTCAACGACCTCGACAATGCTTGGGAGTCTGAGTCTCTGCTTGCCGACATGCTCGAGGACCTTTCTGACGAGAATATCACAAATGGTAAGTGTACTTCTCTTATAATCCATTCCTTTCTATCTCACGCCGTCTTCGCCTGCTTTTCTCGCGTCTTCTTTCCCTGCCTGCACTGGACCGAACTTAATGAAATGAGATTGAGGAGCTAACTGTACTTTTCCCTTGAGACCCTGAGTTCTGCACCCCGGAGGAGGCCGTTAGTTACCGCCAACTCCTTCGCACCTTGGGCCCGGAAGAGCTCATCAACCGCACAATCACTTCTGGCCTTATTACCGCCAAGAAGCTTCTCAGTGCCTTTGGTGTGCGACCGCCAGGCCTGGAGGGCCAGCCTGACTCGGTCTACTTTGACCTGTTGATACTTGCCTTCAGCCGCGAGCTCCAAAAGAGGGCCAAGCTGCCGCAGTACAACACGGTCGATGATGCTGTCGAGCTCCTCAAGAAGTCCAAGAACATTATTGTCCTGACCGGCGCTGGCATTTCTACCTCGCTGGGAATCCCAGACTTCCGTTCCAAGGGCACTGGTCTGTATTCCAAACTAGAGCACCTCGGCCTGAACGACCCCCAAGAGGTCTTCGACATCAGCCTCTTCAAAGATGACCCGAGCATCTTCTTCTCCGTCGCTCGTGATATCATGGTTGAGACGGAGCGCTTCTCGCCAACGCATGGCTTCATCGCCAAGCTCCAGTCCCTCGACAAGCTACTCACCAACTACTCTCAGAACATTGACAATCTCGAGGCCAAGGCAGGCGTCCACCCCGACAAACTCATCCAATGGTAAGCAATCACTCTCAGGGCTGATCCACTGCCACATTTCACCTAGATAGCATGCCTTGATTGCATGCATATTGCCCCCATGACCCATGCATCCATCTTCATGACGCAATCTCCATCTCAGCAAGTACGGTACTGACCGATCATACACAGTCACGGCTCCTTCGCAACTGCGACATGCTTTACCTGTCACCACCAGGTAGACGGCGACGAAATAATTGGCGACATCAAGGACGGTAAGATCCCTCGGTGTCCCAAGTGTGGGATCCCCCGTCGCGGCACCAAGAACAGCCGCAAGCGCAAGCTGGCCAAGGACGGCACCAGCAGCCGGCCGAGGCGCAGGCCCGGCGACTACGACAGCGCCAGCGACTCCGAGTACGACATGCCCGCCAAGGGCGGCATCATGAAGCCCGACATCACCTTCTTCGGCGAGGCCCTCCCGGACGAGTTCTCGCGCCGCCTGGTCGAGCACGACCGCGACAAGACGGACCTGGTCGTCGTCATCGGCACCAGCCTCAAGGTGGCCCCCGTCAGCGAGCTGGTCCCCTTCCTGTACCCGCACATCCCGCAGATCTACATCAGCCGGACCCCCGTCAACCACCACAACTTCGACATTGACCTCCTCGGCGACTGCGACGTCGTCGTTGCTGAGCTGTGTCGCCGTGCCGGCTGGGACCTGAACCATGAGATGATCCCTAAGGACCAGATTGTCGACGTAGTCACCGAGTCGGGCTGGAGCAGCCGCCACATATTCACCCAAAGGTATCCCCCGGTCAACAGCGACAACAACAACAATGGCAGCCCTGCAGCAGCAGAATCAAGTGGGGATGAGAACAACGCTGAACCTGCCGCGGCACCACAAAATGACAGCAATGACGATTCCGACAAGTCGACTCGCAAGCGAAGAGCGGCGAGGACGGCGCTGCCCACCAAGGCATCTGGCCGTATTGCACCTTCGACCGAGGGACCCGCTCTCGCCAGCAGGACGCGCAAGAACCGTGCCTCTGACGAGTACGAGCTTGACTAAATCGGCAAATGACGAGACAAGCAGGCTCGGTCTGAGGATTGAAAATATGATTGTTTTCCCTATTCTGTCTGGCTCCTATCAATAATCCCTTCCAGTTTCACATTCCATCAGGCGTTCGAAGAGGAGGTTTTGTTATTTTCTTTCCAGTACTAAACGGCACACCCACTCATGTAATCACCTTGGACGAAATTCATCGACTCGTCTGTTGATTGCTTTGATACAGGCGGTACACCAAAAAGAGGAGCACGGGCGTTTCAGGGCGATAGGGGTTCCCTAGGAGGTAGGGGGAAGGGGGCAAAGGCGTACAGGGGGGTGGGGGCGAATGAATAGGTATTCACTCGTCACAACCAAACAGACATACAGCAGAGTGGTCAAAAAGACAGAGAGAGGCAGATTTAATAGAGTTCGCCATACGAACACATACTTGGGCGACCGTACTCCAGCAGTGTTTCCCCCACGTAGTTGATTGATCCCTGGAAGGAAATGAGCCCGTGCGTGCGTACATCACTTTACACGTGCAACACCTCGCAGGCCTCCAGGACGCGCCTGCATGGATCGGACGGCCAGCACACCACCACGGTGATTTGGGGCCAGCTTGGTCGGGTGGTGTAGAGGGGTTAGTCTGCGCGGTTTGGAGCCGCAAAAGACGCCTCGTCTGCACACACCTGGGACAGGCCGGGAGTTCAGATCACCTTGGTGTCAACTCTTTTCTTCTGATGCCTGGCAAAACTTTAAAATTTAGTCTTCCTTTGTTGGGTATTCCACCTTGAAGATACGGACTGTATTGGCCTTGTCTGTAGACACACATGAATGACCATGACATGCCCGTCCTCATTTTTCAGTTTTGTCGCTTGTCATTCCCGTAGTCGTGAACTAGCTACATTGGTATCCCGCGCAATCATGCTCAAATGCGTCTATATATGCCCCCCGCCATGTCCCCATCGCTCATAAATGACTACAACAAGCTCTGGTATTTATCCAACGTCCCCGTGCCTGAGTTCTGCTGTTGCTGTTGCTGCTGTTGCTGTTGCGGCGCCGCCATGCCGAAGCTTCCTGACGATCCCATCATGCTGTTCATACTCAGCCCCGAACCACCCATCATCGGCTTGTTAGCCATGCCGCCCATGCTGTTCATGCCGTTCATACCACCCATAGTCGATCCCATTGACCCCGCCGGCCGGCCAAACGAGGACTGCTGTTGTTGTTGTGACGATGGTGGCGCGGGCAAGCTGAAGCCCGACGCGGCAGGCGTCGAGCTCCCACTGCCTGGTGGAGGAGGAAGGGAGAAAGACGATGTGGAGCGATTCATAGACCCGACGGCTGGCCGTTGTTGATTCATCGACAGAGAAGACATCGAGCTGTTCAGGCCAGCGCCATACGTGGGGGTCTGCGCTGCCGGGGGCGACATGGTGTTGCTTCTTGTTGGCTGCATGGTCGAGGAAGAGCTGGACGCCCATGGGCTCGCCGAGGCCGTGGACCAGTTCACGGAAGTCGATGAGGTTGGCTGCGCTGGTGGCGGCGGGAAGGCAGACTGCGGGGCGCTGGGCTGTAATGGTTGGGAGAATTGGGTGGACGAGGGGGCCATTGCTGGTAGGCTGGCCAGGTCTGGTGTTACTGTCCTGAACGAGCCTTGCTGGGCCTTGAAGCCACCTAGTGAGTTCGTTGAATGAGCTGCCTTTGTTGGACTGGGCGTGGACCAGGAGAAGGTGGCATTTTGCGAGGCCCTGGGATGTGGCAAACCCGGGGAGCTCATTGCTGAGGCCGTGTCGCCCCAGCCGGCGTCCATAGGGTTGGCGTTGTTTGAACTTGATTTTCCCTTAACGAGCTGCTCAAAGTCATCTTCCGTTGCGCCGGTCGCCGCATCAAACTGTGTTCCTGTGATGCCACCAAAGGACATAAAGTCATCAGCGGGCCCGGCGGGGGCGGAGCCATTTGCGACACCAGCTAGCTCCTGCAGTTTCTTCGACTGCTCATCCTCGACTTTCCGGGATAGTGTTTTGATGAGATCCATAAAGGATTGGAATTGCTTGAGGTTGAGTAAGGGCCCAAGACTCATGCTCCAAAGAATCGGCAAGATGTCCATGGCAATGAACTCGCAATCAGCGTAATCGCCAACAACCCTCAACACATTCAGTGATTCCATCATAACTGCCGGCTCTTTCGTCTTGATGACCTTGACGAGTGGAACGATCTTCTCTTGCATCGTATACTTGTCGAGTGCCGTGGAAGAGGACGTCTTCTTGTGCTCGGGAAGTCCATCTAGCCCACTGTTGTCTGCTGTGGCCGATGATCCTCCGCATAAAACAACAAATGCCTGTAAGCCCCGCACTTTGATGGCCAGACTGGATGTTTTGCTGAAGACATGGGCTATGATAGGGAACAGCTCATTCTTGATCGTGCTGAAGTCTAAGACCGGCAACACCACAGGCAAGCTTCGGAGACCAGCATCAACCACTGAGTGGGTCGGCGCAGCAATGGCCGCAGCAACAACGGGGAGCATGTCTGTTATGTGTCAGCTTCTAGTCAGTCCATAGAAAGTTTGAGAGTTGCTCTGACCATCTTTGAACTCCTTGCCAGGGGTGTTGTTGGCTATGGTAGAAATGTTGTCAAGAACAACCATAAGACCTGCATCTCTTGCTGCGTCCTTCTCCTCAGTGTTCTTGTTATTCGTGACGAAAATCTCCTTTAGCACTGGTCGGACCTTGTCGGTGAAGGCCCGCCGACCCGACGGCAGGAGGTCGACGATTTTAAAGACGTTCCCCAGGATGAGAGACAGGAGCGCCTTGTCTTTGGTCTCTTCCAGGAGAGCCGGAAGCAGTTTCTTTTCCATCACAGACTTGGGGAAAGATGGCAAGACCTTGTTCAAGCCTCTCAGGAATGATTGTTTTTCGTTGGGTGTCTTTGCTGGGAAAGACTCGATGAAACGAATCGTGGACACGAGTATGTTATCGAAGAATTCCGTCTCTTGGAACTCTTTGGCAGTAAGACGTTGAGCTGGCCGCCTGGTGATGAGTCGCGGTAGCACATGGACGAGTAGGTCTTTGGGCAATGGCCTAGAGGACTTGAAGTTGTTGTTCGCGGTGGGTATGGTTGAGCTGGACTGGAATAGCCTCTTGTATGTTGATACGCTAGAATTGCACTCCAGCGGAGACCTGTGTGGTGAGTTGTAGAGGGCGACACAAAGGAGGCCCAAGGAGAACATGTCGGCCGATACATTAAGATTGTTGTCTAGAACGAAGTCTGGGGATGTGTAGTCGAGATCGAGTTGGACGGACCGAGGAAGGCGAGGGTCTGGGTTGAGGGTCTCGTAGAGGCTTAGAGGTTGGAAAGAGGTCGGCTTGGTCGAGTTCTCAGGAGGGCTGCAGAAGGATAGACCGCTGATCTTCCAATCGGACTGGTGAGGAAAGGGTTAGTTATTGGATCGAGTCCTTGTTTCGAGTTGTCTGTTGTCTTCTGCGACAGCGGACGTACCTTTGCATTGATGAGGACGGCATCAGGAGTGATGTTGCCGTGCACCAGACCAGCATTCTCGTGGAGGAACTCGAGGGCCTTGCTAATCTGCAGCAAGCCCTTCTGAATTTCCAGCTCGTCAATCTCGAGCTCGCGCCGCCTCCTCGTGCCGTCGGCCTCCTCGGTGACATAGCGGCTCGACCGCCCGCCAACACCACCGGCGCGCTCTTGATCGTCCTTGTCCTGTAGTAGGCTGGCGAGCGAGGCCGTGACGGGCTCGGTCACGAACTGCAAGCCGCCGCCTCTTGTCTCCTCGACGGGCTCAACGAGCTCGAGCACGCTCGGGTGGCGCAACTTGGCAAGTGAGGATGCCTCCTTTTTCAACCTCTCGATGACCTCTTCGGAGACCCTCTTGAAGGCGGCGGCGCCGGATCGACCCAGGGAATTCCCATTTGAGTCAAGCGACTTCTTGTCAAAGATGAAGACGGAGTAGGCCTTGCCAGTAGATTTCCTCTTCGCATCGTGTATCCTCCAGGGACCGGCTTGGGACGTCGCGGTGGGAGTTATGGAGTAGTTGGCGTTGATGTTGGTCTGCTGGATGGACTTCAGCGCGGAGGAGAACATGGACGACATTTTGACGGTTGGCGAAGCAGGGCGAGGGCGAGGGCGCTGGTCATGTCGTCAAGGCTGAAGGGCTGATCGGCCGGACTGTGGATCGAGTCGTTATCACATGCGTCAGACAAAGTCGAGGTCGGGTGTGGTCGCAATCAGTTCCACCGTGGAATGCCCAACTTCCAGATATAGATACCAACCAAGGATCTACACTCGAGCCAGCATTGGACAGTCTGGCCCTTTGCGACGAGGACAAATTCAGGGGCCACACAGAGGCGAAGAGGCGCAAAATAGAGAATCAAAAATCTGGGAAAGCAAGGGAGTAAGGAGGAACAAGATGGCCTCTCGATCATAAGCAGAGTCTCACCACCCGGTCAGCGTCGACTTGGTTGAATGTTGTCTCTTCCCACCTGCATGCGCCTGACAAGGGAAGCTCCCACCCTCCAGAGGCTTACCTAAGACCAGCGACCACCCAGGCGATGAGACGAACCCCCTGATAATGCACCCGAGTGTCGCTAGTTGCCGTCCGGCGCCTGTCCAATCGGCCTCCAGTTGATTCTCCCCTAGCTCAATTGAAGCTGCAGCTCCGATGACGGCTCCGTTGAAATACTTTATGGCTGCAGTGTGGGAAGTCATGTCAATGACTGATAAGTCAGGGAGTGCGGACAGTCATAATGATCCTTCCGCACTTTTCGCATCCTCGAGTAATAGCCATACTCCATATATAGTGACACCACTTCTTTCTGCACTCGATCCAAGTCGAAGTACAGTGTGTGCTGTGCCTTTTGGAGGTCAATTGGTCTTTCAATTTGGTCTCTCGTCGACTGGTGTGTTCTGTCTGTCCTCCAAACTCGCAACAGAACGATCACGGGCACCAAGATGCGTGCCTTCGTACCTCGATGCGGCGCCCTGAGGCCCAGAACCTCTCAGATCTCGCGCTCCATGGTCCAAAGGTCATGGCAGGCTACAAATGCAACAAGGTGTTACAGCATACAGCCCAAGGCGGCCTCTGTGTCGAAGCCCCAGGACATCGACTCATCCAAGCTCTCCGTCGAGACCACAAAGACTCCTGGCCCTCTGAGGAAGCCAGAGGAGCTCATCTTCGGTGCTACTTTCACTGGTAGGACTCCCTATTTCTAATTGAACGAATATGCCATTGCTATACTGTATCTAACCACTGTCTCTGCCCTAGACCACATGCTCACCGTCGAGTGGAACAAGACCTCCGGCTGGCTCGCCCCCAGCATCACGCCCTACCAGAACCTCTCCCTCGACCCAGCCACCAGCGTCTTCCACTATGCCTTTGAGTGCTTCGAGGGCATGAAGGCCTACAAGGACTCCAAGGGCCAGGTCCGCCTCTTCCGCCCGGACAAGAACATGGAGCGCTTCAACGGGTCCGCCTCGCGCATCGCCCTGCCCACCTTCGCCCCGACCGCCATGATCGACCTGATCGGGAAGTTCGCCAAGCTCGAGGAGCGCTTCATCCCCTCCCAGCGCGGCTACTCGCTCTACCTGCGCCCCACCATGATCGGCACGCAAAAGACCCTCGGCGTCGGCCCGCCCGGCAGCGCCCTGCTGTACGTGATCGCCAGCCCCGTCGGCCCCTACTACCCCACCGGCTTCAAGGCCATCTCGCTCGAGGCCACCGACTACGCCGTGCGCGCCTGGCCCGGCGGCGTGGGCGACAAGAAGCTGGGCGCCAACTACGCGCCGTGCATCGTGCCGCAGCGCGAGGCCATGAGCCGCGGCTTCGCTCAGAACCTGTGGCTGTTCGGCGAGGAGGAGTACGTCACCGAGGTCGGCACCATGAACATGTTCGTCGCCCTGCGCAACAAGGAGACGGGCCAGAAGGAGCTCGTCACCGCGCCGCTGGACGGCACCATCCTCGAGGGCGTCACCCGCGACTCGGTGCTCGCCCTCGCCCGCGAGAGGCTCGCCCCCGAGGGCTGGCTCATCTCCGAGCGCAAGTACACCATGCGCGACCTGGCCGAGGCGTCGGCCGAGGGCAGGCTGCTGGAGGCCTTCGGCACCGGCACCGCCGCCATCGTCAGCCCCGTCAGGAGCATCAGCTGGAAGGGCCAGCTGGTTGACTGCGGATTGTCCGAGAACGAGGAGTCGGGCGAGGTGGCCACGAAGATCAAGGACTGGATGGAGGCGATCCAATACGGTGATGAGGAGCACGAGTGGAGCCACCTCTGCTGAGAGAGGCAGCCGTCATAGTAGAAGAAGCGGTTTCGAGGTCCAAAAGTAAAAGAGCCAACCTAGAGGCGGTCCCTTGCGATGCCGGGACATTTCCCGTAGTATCCTGGGAGAAAGGGGAGAAAGAAGAGGTGACACAATTTTCATAGACCATGTTTGAGCGACAAAAGAAATCTTGCATGTTCATCCACCTCTCTCGGATTTGGAAGTAGTGACTGCTCTATCAGCCTCCCCTTGCCTACCCCGTTCTATGCCATGATTATGTTGCCGATCCATAGTATACACCCCTCTGGACTTTCCCCGGCGGTGACGACTCCTGTCTAGATTGAGCTCCATGTCTGCATGTCGCATGTGCTCTGCGTCCCAGCGCGTTTTTGTCGGCCTGCGTTCTCAATTGCCTTGCGCCGCTGTCCTAGTTCTTCTTGTCGGGGTCATCCAGGATGCCCTCGGCTTCTAACCGTCTGCGGGCCTCCTCGAGTGCCCAGGTTTGTATCCTAACAAGAGCATGTCAGCCAGAGCTTTCTTCTCATGTTGTAAAGCGAAACGCATCCTGGAATCCCTGTGCTGCTTACGCCTCAAACGGCCAAATGTATCCCCAGACGTTCAATCATCAACCCCGCCTCAATTGACTCATACCTCCCTCGAACCACCCCTTCCATCTCCTATCCCCCCCGAAGATGTCACACCCCTCACCGCCCCTTGCCAGATCAACCAGAGATGCAAAGACAAGGACAAAAAAAAACTCACGAGTTATCAGGCTTGAAGGCATAAGCAACGCCGAACAGGGCCAGGCTGCCGCAGAAGCCGTAGTACATCATGTTCTCCCAGCCCTCCTTCTCCGCCTTCTCGCCGGGCCGCACGCCGAACAGCCACCCCGTCGGCGGGTCGTAGTGGCCCCCGCCGCTCCACCGCGCCGGCGTCTGGGCAAAGGTGCGTCTGGCAGCCACGGCGGCGGCGGCGGTGGTGGTCTGGCGGGTGGCGCGGGCCAGGACCGCTGGTCGGAGGGCGGCTCCGCGCATGGCTTTTCTCTTGGGTGTGACTGAGTTCTTTTTTGCCCGGTCTGTCGTTGGTTGGAGTGGAGTTTTCCGCTTGGGGCAGAGGATCTGGCTTTGGTTCGTGGCCGGGTGGGTGGTGGTCGATTGATTGATTGACTGATCGACTGATTGACTGATTGACTGATTGATAAACTGAGGGACCTTGCGGTGTCGTGGTAAGCCGCCAGAGGTGTCGAGGTCGTGAGTGGAGACGGTGGTCTGTGTGTTTGCGCTGGCAGACGAAGACAGGCGGATGGGGCGGGTGAAGCTCGGGCTTGTTTGCTGCTGCGGTCAGGGGGGACAGGAGCTAGGAGCAGCTGAGCTGGGGGACACTGCTGACTCATCAGGGACGCTGCCGGATCGGAGAAACGTTGGGACTGGGCAAGATGACTCGACCTGACTCTGGACCGAGGCGAGGACCAATGTATGCAAGTATGGTCGCCGAGAGCCGCGCCAATGGTCTTACACGGCCGAACCTTGGAAACAGCCAAGCTCGAGAAATGTCGGAAGGCCTGCGTGGTCACGGATCCAACACCTCGGTAATCGTACAGAGCAGACTTCTATGCTCTTATTGAGTAACTACCTAGGTACAGTCCGATGTGACGCTCCTGGCATCTATGCGGTCGCCAGTAGAGCCGCTCTGTCTATGATGAGCAAACAGCAACAGCAGTAAGAGCAACTGCCCAGACTTGGAGGGCACGACAGATGCTGTAATCCTAGAGATACAATAGACCAAGACAACCTTTTCTCCCACCCAATATCCATGTTTGCCTTGGCTCAACCCACCCGCTTCCCTAGGGCTGTAGGGCCCGTAATTCGTAGATTCAAACGCCTAATATGTATTCCCACTCATTTCACTCAGTATATTCGCCAGATTCGGCTTCCCCTTCAGCAACACCCTCTCATCAATCTTGGCCTTTCTCGGCCCCGGCCCATGTGGCAGCTGGTTCTCCTTCCCACCCTGGCTGGTCCCCAGGATTCTCTTCTTCGGCTGCTTGAATGGCGGCAGCAGGGTCTGTTTTCTCCCGGCATCGCTCCAGAGCACACCCGTGCTTCTCATCTCCTTCTTGACCTTGGTCGGGCTCCCGCCCATCTCCGTAGTCGCAGCGGGAGCTGTGAGCTGGGTGCCCGCGGCCTCGAAGTAGTGCTCGTCGAGCGCGTCCGGCGCGAGATCGTAGATCCAGCGCCGCTGCTCCATCAGCCCGATGAACCGCGCCAGCATCTCCTCGCACCCGCTTCCCTTGAGGGTGCTCCGGCTCCCCACGACGAGCAGCTTGGTCTTGGCGCGTGTGAAGGCGACGTTGATCCTTCGCCAGTCCTTGAGAAGATCTCCAATACTGCACGCCTCGTTCGATCTGACGAGGGACAGGATGACTACCTCCTTGTCCCGCCCCTGGAAGCGATCCGCCGTGTGCATCTCGATACCTCCGCTGTCTGTGCCGTGGCCGCGCAGGCCGTGCTTGAGCATTGACAGTTGGGAGCGGTAGTGCGTCATTACGCCAATCTCGCAGGCCGGGACGCCGACGGTGAGCAGGGCGTCCACGAGCTGCACGACAATGCGGGCCTCACACGGGTTGACAATTCGGTTTCCCTTTGCTTCCTCTCGCGAGGAGGGAAGGGCGTCTGTGTTGATGAAGCTGACGCGCGTCTCTGGGTCCACCAGGTCGCGCAACCAGCACGCTCCCATGCCTGTGCAGAATGAGTCTGTCTGTGATGAGACAAGCGTTGTAGCGTCGTAGTGATGCCTCCACAGGCCGTCCATGTTCGGCACATCAAGTTTGTGCAGTCGCAGCGCCTCGGTTCCGCACTTTAGTCGGCCCTCGTAGATCAGTGTGTTGCTGAGCGTCATGATATCTTCTGACATGCGGTACTGGTGCTCCAGGTTGACGACTGAGTCAGGGTGGGTGTCGGAAAGCAGCTTGAACAGACTGATATCCAGGCCGCCAATCCTGGCTTCCTCGTTTTGAACAAGAGGTGGAAGTTGATTGTGGTCACCAACAAGAACGAAAGTGCGGGCCATACGGATGGGCCCCAAGCAGATTGGCAGCGTGATCTGCGACGCCTCATCGACAATGCAATAGTCGAATGTGCGCTCGTTGAATATGGCGTGGCTCGTCCCGAGGCAAGTCGTTGCGACGATGGGTGTGTCGTGCCAGGCACTGCGGATCTCCTCGAAGGTATCCTTGGGCTGGCCTGCCAATATCGCGAAATCTTGGACTTCGGGGTGGACTTTAGCAGGCGCGCCCAGTCTCAAGACTGGAACATCGTCGTGCTTGAGTTTCAGGAGGATATTGTCAACAGCTGTGTGGGTATATGAAGTGAGGAGGACACTCTTCTTTTGAGCAACCAATGCCCGTATGATGTGGGCGATTGTCGTCGTCTTTCCAGTACCGGGCATACCAAGGACAAGAGCATAGTCCTTGGCACTCATGACCTTCTCAATGGCCTTCTTTTGGTCAACGTTCAAGCTGTCCTTGTCAGTTATCGTGTACTGCGTCGCCGCACTCTTGAAGGTCGGCGGTTCCAAGTCCACTACCAGTCGGCGGATCTTCTCAGACCCGAATTGTACGTTTGCCATGATTGATACAATATTGTTCCGAACCAGTGCCATGCCATTGCTGAATTCATCCTTGTCCAGCCTGTACCGGATTGGAGGCTCCTTGATTTTGCCTCGTGATTGATCAGGGGGCACACCTTCGGGTACGACCTCCATGACGCTGGCGTAGACCTGATTGTCTCGTTTATCGAACCCAGGCTGGCGTATACGGGCGTTGTGTAGTCTTCGATCCACGGCCACACTGATGCGCTGCTTCCTGACTGCTGTAACGAAACCGAGTGCTAGGGCGAAATGCCCTTGCTCGTCTGATACCACAATAGGCTCCCCAACGGCGATTTGGGAATCCACGAAAGAAAACCCTGGTGCTGCATCTTCTTTGACGAATGCATAGTGGAAGCGATTGATCTTCTGATTGTGGGCATCTTCCGAGGCTGATCCTTCCTCAATGATCACGTCGGCGAAGCACCTACCAACCTTCTCACGCTCCACACTCAGCATCGTCCACAGCTCCCGGCGAAGCCTTTGGCTCTCTTTCTCTTCTTTGGTCAACAGGTCCTCCCACTTCAGGAAAAACTCCTTGTGGACCGGAGTCATATGTTTGACAATCTGATCAAATTTCTCTTGCAGGCCGCTTGAATCCCCGTCCCCATCGTCGGCAAGTTTGTGATATGTGAAACATGATGTCTGGGCATAGCATTTGCCACAAGCATGCTTGTTGTTCTTCATTGGCGGAAGTTGTACGCTTCGTTCGCGGATATGGACGGCGAGCTGGTTGCGCTGCTTGATCATGTGCCGTAGCTCGTTGCGTACAGCAGGTATGATCTTTGTCAGGGATGTTTCCATGTAGTATAAGATGCCGTAGACAATCTCGATGTCATATCGGTCCGACAGGAGCAGGTTGTACAGCATTGTCTGAGCCTGGTGATTCTCACTGACATTCCTGCCAGTCTTGACCTCGAAAGGAACTGTCAGAGTTCGTCTCTCCTGAGAGTTCTTGACTGTTACTTGGACAGTGGCGTCGATATTGCCTTTGAGCCCATACAAAGGTGACCAGACATGCTCTTCGATATCAAGTAGCTTGCTGACACACACACTAGTCTTTTCGCTGTTCCGGCCATGGGCAACAGCATTGGGCTTGGGGTATGAAGAAACGAACTTCTCCGCCCAGCCTCGTAGCTCAGGCATTTTGGAGGACAGGTGCTCCCGAGCATCGGTGAAGTTGACTTTGATGGTATACAAGTCCTCGATATGCTTCTTCATCGTTTTCTCGATCACACCATTCAGAAAGGTCTGGTCCCAGCTGTTCGCCACCAGTGCCTCTTGGAAGATCTCGTGCAGAATCGTGCCGTATACAAGCGGGGCCGAGGCCTCGCTGGTGGCCTTTACTCGATCCTGTAAGACGGCCCGTCGCATGCAGCTGAAGGAATCAGCAACAACGGTGGCCGAGATCAATTGATCCGGATGGAGGATCAGGATGTTTTGATTGTTGTCGATGATGCATCGCCCGTTGGATCCAAAGCTGCCGATGATGTGTACGTAGGACTTGGGATGGACTGGAGTGTCAATCCAATCCCCTCGGAGATGAACAGTCTTGGTGGTCTTGGATCTCTCGGCTTGGACAATCAGGACCGCCTCAGGCGCCTCCCGCCCCCGCTCATCTGAGTATGTATTCTCGACCACATTGGTCACCAGGTACCGCTGTATTGCGGTCGGCTTGTGGCTCACCTACTCGTAGATCTTAGCGGGTTTGTTTATTGGCTATAGGTGAGCTATCAGACGGTACGTACGGGCATTAATGATGAATCTGTTTGACCGGCTGTTTGGGTGGCGGCAAGCTCCGCGGCTTCGAAATCAAAGTCTCCGCCAAAGTCATCACCAAATACATCATCCTCTTCCGTACCTCCATCAAGGTGGACTGGGTTGGTCGCTGGTGGCGGAGGGGCTGCGGTTAGGCTCGGATTGGCCTGCCCGATCATGTCTTCCGCCGCAGCAAATAGGTCGTCATCCACATCTTCAAACTCATCGTCGGAAGACGCTGCCTGTTTGGAACATTGGCCGTCGGCCTCCTCCAGGTCTGCGTCTGCGAGAGTCGCCGCCGCTCCTGAGAATGTTCTAGCCTCTGTCTGCCCACTAAGCAGGGAGACATCGAGCTCCAAAAGTGTATCGTCGTCGAAATCATCATCTCCATAATCTGAGGTTGGTGTTCTCGCGCTGTCTTTCGCTTCGTTGCGGCAAGGACTCCGTTTTGGTGATGCTGCGCTTTCGGCTTTGAACGGCTCTGGTGATAACGCTGAGCGGTTGAGTAGTCTCCGTCTTTGCGGTGACCGTCTCTTCTTAATCAATGGTGACTCCTCCATGTCAGGAGGACTTTCCTCCGTGTATTCAGCCTTACTTATTTCTCCATTGACTGTCTCGAGAAGCGCTGACACCATCAAAGATTTGGCATTTTCCTCTGTCTGTTTGCGTGGCCCGGCTTCTGATGTATTTTCGACCCGCCGGCGTTTGGGCCAATGAGAACCGCAACTTATTGCTCGTCTCAGGCTGCTGTCTGCGTGGTTGGGACTGCCATCTTTTTGCGGCCTAGGCGAAGAAGAGACCATGAGGTGGGCGAGGGCCGGGTTTGTAGCCCCCAATGGGCTCTTGCTGTCTGCAGCACCACCGACTGCGAAGCGATCCCACAGATCAAGTGCCGGGTCTGCATGCTCTGACTTCAAGGCTTTCTTAAGCTTCTTCACATTGACAACCGGGGTTCGTGTCTTGTCACCCGCTGGAGAGGAGATTGGTGACGAGCTTCGGGCGCGCTTCTTCCCTCGGCGCGGGACAAGGGGCGAGATCATTTCGGCAGTCTCGTCACGATCGTTGTGCCAAAGGAGGCGCTCCGTGGGAGAGGTATCATCTTCTGGTTTGTCTGCATCGGTCACACCCATGAGGTCTTGCCAGGCCAGTCTGCTTACTGGCGTGACGGCGGCACGATGTTGTTGGCCCAGCAGCGATCCCGTCGCTGTTGGATCCGGCCGCCCTTCTTGCAGGTTCTCCTTGTTAGAGCCACCATCTTCCAAGCCGCGGGTGGTCTTCCCAGCCGATGCCTTATCTTGATTTTCTGGAATAGATGCAAGATCCGAGAGGGAGTCGGGCTGCTCGGTGGCGGTTTTCTGGAACTGGTACTTTGACAATTTGTTCTTGGTGGTGGCGGAGACTGGAGCAGGTCTTGCTGGCGGCTTGGAGGGTATGGCGCCAGAATGAGACTTTGCCCTTTGCCATTGGGCTTGTCGTTGCTGTTGGATGCCATCTGTCAGTGTCAAGGTCGGACCGTCATGTGCATGTATTTGCATTCACATTGCTTGGGCGGACGTGATTTGTTTACGTGCCTTGGGAAATCTGGACTGCTCAGAGAGGGATTTGGAAAGAGGCATGGCGACTGATTGAACTCATGACATTTCCACCACAGTCCCAATCACAGTGACGGGGATGTAGTCGCGTTCTCGATTGAAGGGTTGGTGGTGGTCGTGGTCGTGGACCAGGGAACAATGTTGGTGGACCCGCAGTCTATGTACGCGTGCAAGTCAATTGCCCTGGGAACAAACGCCTAGACGCGTTGGTCGCGTTCGCTCGGGTGCAGCCGCGCAGCCCGCGTTGATGTCCTTGCAGGGGTGCTAGCACCTGCAGCAGAATGGGCCTTGCAGCAGGGGCGCGGAGACTGTGGCGCTGGCAACTGTGGCGCGAGCTACCCCGGATCCCCTGGGCCCAACTTCAATGACGTTCCGGTCCATCTTGAAGCTCACCGTGCCTCACCTCATCCAATATCGATCCCCTCACTTTACTCGGGCCACCTGTCACCCTGGCTGAGCCCCTCATAATCAGTCATGGCAGAATTCGGCCGCGGTACCAACATCACCAGGCAGTCGGCTCGCATCAATGCAGACAAGCTCGGTATCAACTATGATGCCCTTCCTCAGATGCCCTTCTGGGGCCCGCTCTTCTTGAAGACTGCCGATGATCTCAAGACCGGAGTCGCAGTTAAAATCATGACTTCCTCTGCCTCTGTTGGGAGAGAGCTAACACAATCCGAGAAGGATGCCATGTCGTACCACTTGTATGTATCGACCCTTGCATGGTGCACGTCCAGCCTGCTCACAGAGGAATCTCGAACAGTGCAAAGGTGATTGTCACCAGAGCATATGTGACGCCACTCACTCTCGCAGCGGCCATTGCTTGTGAACGAGGCACACGCCCCAAATTTGGCTTCCCTTTCTATACTCCTAAACCAGAAAAGTTCAATGTCAGGAAGTTTCCTGGCCTGCCAGAAGGTATCGTGTCAATTTGGACGTGGACGGGCATGCGCGCAATCGCGTGGTATGCTGCCTGCAAGTTTGCGGTCGGCGTTGCCGTGACTTCGTATGCGATCTCGGTGTACTCGGCCAACGCAGGCTCGGACAACAGGCTTGAAGCCTACCGTCGGGAGCTCGCCCGTCGTGCGAACACAGGGAGAGGTGGACAGCAGCACGCTACGTCGCAGCAATCTTCAGGGCAGACACAGCAACAATTTTCCCAGCCGAGATGGGATGAACCACCATCAGCACCAGAATCAACTGGCTGGGCTGGCTCAGAACAAAACGAAAAGGCAACGCCAACGCCTATGCCAACACAATGGGCTGCGAACCAGAACCCGCAGCCGGAGCGCCAAAATTCATACAACCAAGAGTCATATGTTTTTGATGATGCTTCTCCAGTCACACCAGTGGAGCAGAACAATTCTTCACCCCAGCGATCAACGCAGCAAGGTGGCTCTGCTTGGGACAGGATCAGAGGCCAGGCACAAGGTGCCCGTGGTCAGCCAGGCTCGTGGGCAAAGAAGCGTCAAGATGAGATGACCTCCCGTGGTGCTCAAGATGGGACGTCCTACAACTATTCCTCAGCAGACGAAGAGAAGTCCTACGCCAAAGACCAGGCACAAAAGGAATTCGACGAGATGCTTGAGAGGGAACGTCGTGGACAGGGCCGCTAAGGCTGCCGATACCTACGAAGGAGAGAGATAGTTGTGTCGATTCGTCCTGATCATCATTGGTAGCTACCGGAATAGGTGTGCCGCAATGTCGTAAATCATAGTCTTGCAATTGCGTTTAAAATGGCGACCACCTTGATACCTTCAGAGAAAGTCCGAGAAGGTGGCCATCATGCATTGTCTGTTGGGTCCGGTGGTCCTCTGGTGATATGTTCAGGAGAGAAAAGAGGACGCAGGTATTCATGCGACCTTTGGTCATCAAGCAGATGGGAGCGGAATGGCGTGGGTCTCTTGCGATTGCGCACATGCTGCGCATGGAGGGCGCATCATGTGAGTGAAGCCAGCTCAGACGAGTGAAATACTCCACGAAGGACAACTGGACCGAAGATTTGAGAGCAGCGCGCCCAAGATTAACTTGATGGATCTTGCAATACCCTGAATCTATTTCTGCGATCGCACCCAAGAGCAAAGCCCTCGACGGACGAAGTGATTACGACTTCCCAAGAGCAAGTGAATTGTAGCAAACTCGCCAGTCCACCGAATGAGTTTGCGTCGCTACCAAGGCTGCCGCAAGCTTTCCCTGACAAACGCTCGTCGTCGACTGCCCTGAGAATACCACCAGCGCCAGAGTTGCCAGTTTTCCTTCGCTCCCTTCAAAGCCCAGCTCCCCAGAGAGCGACAACAACAACAACACTGCGCTCCTGTCTGACAACGACACCACGTACTGGCAATTCTAATTTACCCATTGACTGATTCTTTTCTCAATCTTCTATCTGCCCTTGGCTTCCGATCGACCACGACGTCTGTTGACACAAATCTCACCCCGCTGGCTGCCAACTTAGCCCGTTCAACTTCACTCCATCCCTCCATCCCTCCATCCC
The DNA here is from genome assembly GCA_023242295.1 of Diaporthe ilicicola. Classification (NCBI taxonomy): domain Eukaryota; kingdom Fungi; phylum Ascomycota; class Sordariomycetes; order Diaporthales; family Diaporthaceae; genus Diaporthe; species Diaporthe ilicicola. The sequence goes on along the minus strand of JALPVH010000100.1, from coordinate 29,101 downwards.
TCCACCCAAACTCCCAAACTCCCAAACCCCAGAGATTCAGACAGCAACGACACTGCTCTTCTTCTGGAAACACTCCATTTCACCCAATTTGATCTTTGCTTTGATTCATTCCACTCCTGGAAATCCAATTGACCTTGTGGTTCTAAGCTGCTGCAAAAGCGTCAAACAAGAAATCCACTCCGCTTGCTGCGCTGCTTCAGGCGAGCTGTCAACAACAACAAACGACGACAACAGTACATAGTCATCCAATTCCTCATCACACAACTGCGGTAAGCGACCTCCTTTCGATCTTGAAGTGTCTTCTCTTTCCTAGTAATGGACTTGGTATAGCTAACGCACTCTGCAGACAATGTATCGCCTCGTACTACTCGCCCTCGTGGCTATGCTCTTCTGCGCTATGATGGCGCCTTCTCTCACCCTTCTCAACGAAGCGACCTACCCCGGCCCTGCTATTACTCTGGCTGGCGAGCTCTGCCGCCGAACTTACTCCAGTATCAAGTTTGACCAAAACACCATCCTCCGCGCTTACGCCTTCGCCAGCGAGCAGCTCGGAACCTTTCACCATGCGGTCGAGCCCCTTATCACCTCATATGTCAGTATCTGCCGACGTATTTTCATCGACTTGATGGAGCAATTTCCTCTCCTCCGCTCCATAGACCAACACCTTCACGTTCAGCCGTCTTACGAAAACGTCACCTTCCACGCTGAGATCGGCGAGTGCGTATTGACTGCCTCGGCCACTGGACTCCCCGTTGACTTCAAGCTACACGTCGGAACTGTCTTCCTCCTCCTAGCAACGAACGCTTGCTCGGTTGTCTTCTCCGTATTCATCACTACCGCCATCTTCACCCCTATGCGAATTGTATGGCAAATTACCAAAGCAACAGCAAGCTTGGTGTCTGAGCCCAAGGCTACGTGTGGAGAGATTCTCGACAAACTTGTTCCTGCTTCCCTGAACATCGCCAAAGTCATGGTCATCATCATCGCCTTTTGTGCGACAGCCTTGGTCTTCATCGTCAGTAATGTCGCCATGTTCGCCGCGAACCACCTCGATTTTGGCTTCAAACTGAAGACAACCTCACCGCCTGCTCTTAGCGTCGATGCAGCCCCGGTGATCCTCAAGACATTCCCGGATCCGCTCATCGCAGAGTTGCGAGAAGAATTACGCCAATCTGAGGAGCGGCTAGAGGGCGCGAATCGTTACGTTCGCGAAGTCGCCCGTAAACATGCCCAACGAAGGGGCGAACTCCTTCGCGACAACGAGATTCTAGAGAATGCCAATAGGTGCCAGAAGAATGAGCTCAGAAGGTTGAAAATGCTGCATTGGTCTCTGCCACAGCCAGAGGGCGAGCAGGTCAACGAGGTGCAGCAGAACAGCGGGGACGGCCAAGGAGACCTTGAACGCGCAGTCGAAAAGGCAAACACGCGAGAGAAGGAACTTCTCCAGCAAATCCATGAGCGCGATGATCTCGTCTTGTCACAGAAGAAGTCCCTGGAAGAGCTGACCAAAGAGCGCGACGAACTCTTTGCGACGACTGAAGCCCTGCGAACTCAATTAGCGGAGCGCGAGAAAGTCTGCAAGATACACAAGCGCTGTGACTCTCGGCTGAGGGACCGCGAGAACGACTTCAGGTCGCAGAAGGCGGCTCTGGAGGCTCAAATAGAGGGGGCCCTGGAACTGAAGGAGAACCAGGAAGCCACTTTCAAGAGCAAGGAAGCCTCCTTGAGGAGGAACATGGCTCGAGAGTGGAAGAAGCTGTCTGCGGCGTGCAAGGCCAACTTTGAACGCCGGGTGGCCGCAGAGGGAGAATTGAAGACGCTGAAGATGCAGCTGGCGGCAGACAACAACCCGATGATGCCGTCAACGCCGTGCCATGCGGTGCCAATGCAAGGACTGCTTCATTCTCGATGATCTAGCACACGGATCCTCGGGCTGGTCGCTCCTGAAGTCCGTACCTAAGGGCAAGCAAGGCACATCATGCCTCTCCGGCGCCCGTCTCCTCCCTCGCGACCGTCTTCAAATGCATAGAAAACTGTACCACCAGCTTCTTCGTCTCAAAAGACCCTTGTCATGGGACATCCTCTCTTGAGATCAGCCAAACGTCATCCTTCTGCGGTACCAGCCAGCCGTCTACCGACCCATCCCCCAGCTCAACATTGAATCCCCATCGAGCGCACTCCTACCCTCCCGCAAGCTGTCGCCGACTACCATCGGCAGCATTGAGAACGTTGCTTGGTCGTATACCATCACCATACGACTTGAACTGTCTGTCTCTTTCAACAAAACACCAGTTGCAAAGATGATGCATCTGTCTTCTATGAAGACAAGAAGCAATCGGTTCGACTACTATATCGAGCCTGACCTGACTGTCTCCTCCCCACCGCGAGGATAAGCGACGTTCCTCACCTCTTCACCACATTTGACGACATGGTACCAATTCGACTAAATATCCAAATAAAACTGTACAATAAATAATAGAAATCATGAAAATGCACACGTGCTTTTAGCACCGTTTCTCAAATCCCTCATTGACATTGCTCCGTGAAATTACCAGCCAAGAATACTATTGCAACGACAAAGGTGTAGGTCATGCTTGGAATAAATTCCAAGGGAATATGAATCGCTCACTCCAGAACAAGAAATAAACGCAGACTTGGACACCTCTCATAACTTCATCACCGCAGCATCAGACATGTAGTGAGAACCTCCCGCACAACGGTATCCCCCGTCTTGTTTGATCCAGGCATATCCCACTGGGCAAGCCCCCATTGCCTTGAGCTTCTTCTGCGCCTCTTCCACCTTGCGCCTGCGCTCCTCCTCTTGGAGTAGTTTCCTGACAATCCGTTCACGTTCCTTCTCCGATGCAGCCCGCTGCGCCTTGAGCAGGTCCTGGTACTCCTGTTCCCGTTGCTCCTCGGCCTGTCTGTCCCTCTGGAGCTGGTCCCATACCTCATCACTGACCCCGGCGTCTCGTGTTGTCTCTCGTCCGGAGGGCTCAGCGGCTTTATTGACAACGGTTTCTTTCTTCACGGGCCCCTCCTCCTCTCCTGGAGGACCTGAATCATGATTTGTGACGCAATGTTTCGTCGTGGTCTGGGTCTTGATCTGCGGCCCACCAGAAGACGTCGGCAATTGGGAAGGGACTTGGTCAAGACCTCGCAGGGACGGGAACAAATCGCTGTGATCCACGCTCCTACTCGCACGCTCGCGGAGCATCTTCGTCAGCTCGTCCTCTATGACATCTTCGCGGACGACCAGGTGACCCTTGGCAATGCCCTGCTCGTCCTTGGTGACGACGTTGAAAATGTTCTTGGCAACAGTCGTGACATCCCGAGCACTCGCCCAGCTGTCCTGCTTGGCTAGTTCAGAGAACAAATGATTCAGTTTGGTCACCAGAGGCTTTCCCGGCGACTGGAGTGCCGAAATGTCGAGGTTGACTTTCTTTCTTGACTTTGAGCTCGAGAGTCGGCTCTTCTGTGTCTTCAACGCCTGCAGGAGCAACTCGACACACTCGTCCGCGCGCAAAGTCCGGAAGTCGATGACCTCGGGGAAACGAGAAGTGAGCCCGGGGTTGGTCTTCATGAGGCGGTTGATGTCGTTCTCGTACCCAGCAAGGATGATGATGAGCTTCTTGGCATATTTGTCCTTGGTTGTGGCGTCCACCAACTCGTCCATGGCCTCTTTGGCAAAGTGGCCCTCGGCTAGACGGTACGCCTCGTCGATGAAGAGGACCCTCCCCAGGGCTGCGTCCAATTTCGCCTGTACTTTGGGTCCCGTCTGGCCAATATATTGGCCGATGAGATCGGTCGCCGAGCACTCCTCAACATCAGCTTTGGAGAGGAATCCCATATCATAGAAGACCTTGCCCATTTTCTTGGCTGTAGTCGTTTTACCAGTCCCTGGAGGGCCCCGAAAAAGGAAGTTGAAGGGAATATCCTCCCTGGGATCTAGTTCAAGGGACTTCATCGTCCTGACTGTCTCTTGGTAGCCCTGCAATTTGGCAATGACATCCTCCTGACCAACAGTTCCCTCAAATAGCTTAGAAATATTTGTTTCGGCTCTTTCAGCGCGATCGAAGTTTTCATCGAAGTCCAATGCCTCGAGGGTAGAGGGCGAGGCAGTCTCCTTCCGTGAGAGCCTTGACTGGTGCCTTGCCTTTGCGGAATCAAGCATGATGTCGATTTCTCCAGCATTGCCGAAATTCGGTCGGTTTCTCGCTCGACACAGGACCTCCATTGCCACCCGCTTGGCTTGATCCGTGGCTTGATAACCCTGCTGCTTCAGCTTAAGGTCCAGTATTTGCCGCAGGGCTTCGTCGTCGAAATCTGCGAATTCGAAGGCTGAGGAGATAGGAAAACGCCGACTGAGACCTGGGTTGACGTTCTGGAACATTGTCTCCATCTGGTCCCTGTATCCGAGAAGCAAGACGCACCGATCATCCCCAGGTACGCTTTGCACCTCGGCGACAATGGTGTCGATGACTGCTGACTTGTATGGGTCTGCAGTCGACCCTTGGCCACCATACAGGCCGTACGCCTCATCGATGACGAGGACCTTGCCCAAAGATGCGGCCAATATGCCCTTGGTCTGATTCTCGGATTGACCCAGGGCGGAACCGACGAAATCTGAAGGGTTCTTGACCATCACTTGACGCCCTGTTAGCCACTGTCGTCGGGTTCAAAGATTGTGCTATAGAGGGATACTTACCCTCGCCCTTGGAAAGCAAGCCAAGATCCACAAGAATTGCTCCGTACAGCTTCGCCACGGTTGTCTTCCCCGTTCCAGGGTTGCCCAAGAACACACGATTCAAAGAGTATTCGATGGGTGGCTGCTCGTCAAGTTCCCTGGTGTAATTTTGCTTGACGCTGTCGACAAGGGAACTGACTGCTTCCTTGACTGCCTCAAGGCCAAAGAGACGCTGCAGCTTTTTCCATGCCTCACTCTTCGTCAAAGCCTCCGTCGGCTCAGGGCCTATGAGATCTACTTTGGTGAACAAAAGGTCATCGGGCTTCTTGCCCTCACGCCGCTCTTTTCTCAGCCTGACAGCCTGGCGCGAACTAATTGTGGCCAAGGTGTTCTCAATGGTCCGGGCATTGCCGAAGCCCTCTCGTCCTCGGGCACGACCTACTCTCCTGGTCACGATCCGGCTGTAAAGGCCTCTTGAGCCGTCTTCGCATCTCATCCGGCCTTCATACTTCTTGTGGATCTTGAGTTCGAAGATGCGCAGAAGCTCATCATCAGTATAGTCGTCGAACTTCATCTCAATTGGAAACCTGGACGGCAAGCCGGGCTGCTCAAGCGGTCAGGTAAACATTCTGCTGCGTTACTACATTGGGACGTAAATTGACTCACATTGTGTGCATAGAAGCTCTCCATCTGCTTGTTGTATCCAGCGAGGACAAAGACTACTTTACCATTGAGGTTCTCGACCTCTGGCAAGAGATAGTCGAGCACTGCTCCGCCGCCGTGGCTGTTTCCGGAAGTAAGCTGGTAGGCTTCATCTATGAAGAGGACCCCGCCACCGTTGTTCAGGATCTCATCGATGATTTTCTTGCAGCCAGACACTCCAGCATTCGCCAGACTTGCTCCAGTCTCTTCTTTGAAACAATTACCAGGAATGATGCCAATCGAAGTGAGGAATCGCGCGTACAGACGAGCAACAGTAGTTTTACCTAGGAATGGGGCATTAGCGTGGGGTCAGACAGATCGTGATACAGAATGAGCATAAAACGCCATGCCGTATCTGAGCGGAGGACTCCATCCAAAATGGCATGACGACTGCATGGAGACATACCTGTGCCAGGATTACCCAGCATAGAACAGCCGAAGCGTTCCTTTCCAAGAGAAATCTCTTGCCGAATCGCCGTGTCAACCCTCGACTTGACCGACAAAAACGCCAACTTTACGAGCTCGAGCCCGATCATTCTCATCAACTCGTCGAGCGTCTCGCTCTTTGCCCCTTCGAACTGCTTCAGATATTTCCATTCTTGCTCTGGGTTATCGGGGAGACCTTCCAGACTATCCGCCGAGTCAGCATCAGTTGGAGGAGTCGGAGGGTCGAGCTCGGGGAATGAGCCTGGCATTTGCTGTTTGGCCTGTGGCTTCGGCGCCTTGAGGATACGTTCTGAAGTTTCCCTCAGGGCAGCGAGGTCGGCTCGCTGTTGGGCCAGCGTGATTTGCTGCTCTACTTCGTCCTTGCGGTATCTAATCGTGCGCCGCTCATGATCGATCTCGTCCTGGATCTCCTCCAGATCCCTCTTGTATGCCGCCTCTCGAGCCTGTCTCTCGGCCTCGAGCTTCAGGTCTCTTTTGATTCTCCGCTCAGCCTCCAGGTCCTCTTTGGCACACGTGCGGCACTTGTCGTTCCGCATGTGGCACGGCATCTTGAGCTTATGGCCTCTGTCGCATACCCTCTCGACCTTGTGCGGACACGGCATCTTGGAGTGGTCTTCCACACGATGGCAACGCATGCTGCACTTGTGCTGGCCGCAGTTGAGAGGAGTATTGCTGCGCTAGTTTATCAGCAAACGTGAATAAAGGCGGATATTTGCATAATCTCACTCACCACGGCTCGGTACATCCGCCATCCGGGCAGCACTTGTCAAAATCATCAGGCTCCTTGAGGAGAAATTCCTTATCGGGGTGCTTCTCGCACTTGACTGGGAGGCCGTCATAGAGGTGTTTCTTGGTCCTCATCAGCTCAAAGAAGGGCTTCCATGTATCTGCTCCTTTCCTGCTGTGCATGTAGGTCTCCATGTTGCCAAACATGATGAGGCTATTTCTTGCTCTGGACAGGAGGACGTTGAGCCGCTCACGTGCTGCAAGGAAGCCAATGTCACCACTTTCATTGCTTCGGGTCAATGAAACAATGACTATGTCCGCCTCTTCGCCCTGGTAATTATCTTTGAAAGTTAGTTGTGGCCTCTTCTCTGCATACATTTCATAACTCACCGATCGTAGATATCCGAAGCGGTGTCTTGTCGACCTTGGCAGCAGCCTGGGTCATCAGGCCTGCTTGAATAAGCTCGTGGGAGTCTAGATCGCTCAACAGTGGGTCGACATCATCCATGAGCATGTCTCTCACAAGCCGCAATTGCCCGAGATAGGGCGTGAGAACAACCATGTTCTTCGTACCATAGCCCTGCTGCGCCAAGAACCTCACGGTGCTCAGGACCATCCTTGCTTCGAACTCGTTCTCTTTGCTGGACTTGGACCCCTGGTCGCGACGATCACCGATTCGATCGTTCTGCAGCTCAGGGTGATTGTGATTCACAAAGATGACGCGGTCTTCAAGCCCACGGATTGCTTCACGAGCCGACGTGTTGGGACCATCTTCTAGATCCGGATATGTGAGTTCCTTGACGAGGAAGGATATATCTGGGTGCATGCGGTGCTGCTTCCGCAAGGTTGTATGCGGATGTCCCTGCAGGATCAGTCGCTCAAAAAGGGAACGATTCAGGTCGTATCCGTCTCCCTTCTCAACCGTCAGCTGATAGTTGTTGATTTTTGGGCGAAGCTGGTTGTGGTCCCCAATCTGAATGAGCTGTTTGACCGACGGCGTCAAGGCAGTGAGAACGTGACTCTCCTGAATCTCAGCGGCTTCTTCCACTATCACAACATCTGGTTGTGCAGAAGTGATGAGCCTCGTGTATTTGGCAGCAGCGGTCGTTGTACATCCAATTATACGCTTGGATCGCAGGATTGAAGCCTTGTTCTCGCTAAATTGGACGTCCAACCGCTCTTGTGTGAGATTGTACTGCCTTGCGAGCTCTTGGACACGCTCAACCTTTTCCTGGAGAATGGCCGAGAACCATTTTTGAATGTACTTCGTCCGTAGAGGAGGCGCAATGCTCCACACGCTTTGGTGATGTTTCAGAACCTGGTATGCGAACACACCAGGGCCTTGTCCAGATCTCCAGCGTTCGTATAGATAATCTTCAGCGACAGCCTTTCCCTTCTTGGCGACTCTCTTGTAGCCATCACTGTCAGATGGAACGACGAATGCCTCGAAGAAGTGCGAGTCTTCTTTAGAGAACTCGAGATAATCCTGTATATCATGGAATGTAGGACGGGACTGGAGGTAACCTGTGAAGCAATTCCGTAATTCCACGCTTTGTGTAGCAGCTTCCCCTTTCAGGGTGTCAATGATGGACCATGCATCTTTAGTACGATGGTACTCGGAATTTTGCTTGAACAGAAGCAGCGAAGCAGTTCTCGGCGTGGACTTAGAGCCCAATCTCACCATATCCTTTTCTTCGATGCCGAAATCGAGAAGATCCTCAAGGAATTGGTCCAGAGCGTGGTTGGTGTAGGTGATTACGAGGATCTTGAACTCCGTTCTCTGGACGATGAAATGAGTTGCAAGTGCGCCGATGAAAGATTTACCGGTACCTGGCTTTGGTTAGTTCCGGATCAGGTCCAAAAAGACTGCGCTGAGCCACGTGGCCTTGCGGAGCACCAATAGTTGGGGTTTGGAAGACAAGAAACAAAAGGCCGGAGATCACCAAGAGAGGAGAGAGAGAGGGCGTCAAAAGAAGTTAGGAACGAACCTGGAGGCCCTTGAATGACGCTACATCTCATGGAGAGAGCATGGATTAGAGAATGACGCTGAGAGTAGTCCAGCTGGAGGTCCTTGTTGACGCGCCCACTTTTGATCGATACACCCGCAGTGCTCGACTCAAGACGCTCAGTGATCATCTGTAAGGCTTTATGCGGTTGAAAATCGTCCCTAGTCTGCGAGAGATTGAGTAGCTCATCCTGCAGGGGGACTTCCCTCATGTCCTTGAGACGCTCTAGCACGGGCTCGTACGCAAATACAGGCGTATCAACCAGGGTGAACATGACATCCTGTGCAGTCTTCAGTGCCAAGAGGGCCTTCTTCAACGCCTTCTCGTCTGTGAACTGTAGTATCACCACCGGCGGGGACTCGAGCAGACCGTTAATATCACGGTCCAGGAAGGCGAAGTCGAAGATCTCCTGGCCGCGGTATAGGGCGCCGAATGCTTGATGGCGGAGATAGCTCTTGTTGTCCTCGAGCCACTTCTTGCGTGAGCCGGCCTGTTTTTTCCCAAGCTCTTCCAGGCCTGCACCACACTGAAGAGCCAGTGAGCACTTCTTCCGCGCCTTTTCGTCGCCCAGTTCCAGGAAGATCGGCGAGAGTTTGCGGAGAGTAAGTGCAGACCTTCTTCCGCTCTTCCGGCCTTGTGCAATCTGCCAGTCGCTCCTCAGCTCCCCTAAAAGGTCCTCTCGGGTCAGGCGAAAAATGTTGTCCAAATGAAATGCGGTTCGCTCAGACGTAGCCGCCTCGAACACCTCTCTGGCTCTCCGATAGAAGGGCCTTTCAGTGGAGAGGAATTCGTCAGTAGTAGGGTAGACCGCGACTTTCTTGAAGTCTTCAAAATCGTTGTCGTGCCTGCCACCAGGTGTGTGACCATCGTCAGACTTGCTGTTGGGACATGTCCGAAGTTGCAATCGACGCTGGATTTTGTAGCCAATCTTTCGAGTCTCGGGGGAGGATGCTTCGACGAACTTTCCGCTCTGAGCAATGATTGTGACATCGCTGAGAACGTCTACTTCTGTGGTCTCGGGCAACGACAGGAGTTCCGAGCAGAACCAGGCAAGGATATGGAAAGCTTCGTCATCGAGCGCATCGTTCCGAGCAGCAAGAACAAGCTCGTTCCAGAAGGTGGGCGGCTTGGCAAAGGCCACCAGGGCCCTCTGGAGAATTTGCCCATTGGCGAGCAAACTCAACTGGTCATCAATCAGGTACGCGAGGAACTGCAGCGTTTGTGTCTTCATGAAAGAGACTGAAAGATCCACGCGAGCGGCCAGCTGCAGAGCCGAGATCCCGTGTTTGCTGGCAACGATGGCCTCGATGCATGAGCTCGGCGCTGCTTGAGCCCGCGCAGCCTCGAAGAACAGTTTCGCATCGTTGGCACAACAGATTGTCCGGTTTCCATTGAGGACATTGCGAAACAGAGCAGCGAGTCGGCCAGCTCTGGCATTGTCCTGAGTTCTGAGTGTCATAGTTGATGGGAAGAGTCTCTAATACTGGCTATGGGGAAAATGAGAAGCAGGAAAGCTGGAATGTCTGGAAAGCACTAAAAGAATGATGCTTCAAGGGAATGATATAGAAGTTGGCGATGTTGAACTTCCAATGCAGGGGCCGAAGCCGTTCGTGAAATTTGGGCCAACTGCATGTGGCTGTGAGACGACTCGAAAAAATCAAAGGCATCGATGCCTTGCTGAAAGCCTGACAGCAGACCTGCATGACCTCAATGATTTGGTACTGGAATGGGAAAAATGATGACGGCGCGCCATTCGTTGAACACATTGACCGGTGGGTGGACGGTAGGCCTCATGCATGGCCAAATCGTAATAGTTCAGCATGAGGCCTACCGCCCAGCCGCCCGGCCACAGAAGCTGGCCCTATTGGTTCATTGTGACGGCCTCCCGCATTGAAATTGTCAAAATGGACGAATGCCGTTTCTCAGAATCGCGACGCTGTGTATTCGACAAGGGTTGTGCCTCGCTGCCTGCTGGTGGAGCAAAAAAGAGCGAGGCAGATTTGGAGGTCTGGCTGATCAGCGCCAAACAACCGGTATCTAACCGACATGAGGAAACCAACGCAACCAACGCGATAGGATGCAAAACCGTAGCCGACTGAATGACACAAGCTGAACATTTGAGTTGATGTTGTATATGAATACGCCCCTGGGCCAGGCGAATGCAATACAATACAGTTTTCCGTTCTTTGTCCACATCGCTCCAGACTTCTGCAACACTATTTCAAACTTATTCTGCCCTACAACTCATCATACCAGCCGCAAAGCACGCCCGTGATGTCGAACTATAGTGAAGTTTCTGACAGCAGGTCGTGGCAAAGCATCGGGAATGGACGTGAACGAGGAGGGTTAAGAGGCATAAGAGGCTCTTTCCAGGGCTTCGGAGGTAGACCGACCCGCGGAAACCTTTGGAAAGGCAAATCGGCACAGCCTTCAAGCCCTGAACCTCCTCTGGGGAGTCTTCTTTCCACCCTAAGTCAGACGGATCTCAACAAGGCCGCGAACACATATGAGTCGGACTCGCTCATCACGGACTGTGTGACTGTGACATCATACAATTGGCTTGACAGAGCCAAACCAACGATTGTTGTCCCGGGTAAGCCCCACGACTCGCCTGGCCGGCGTGCCTCACTGACGGAAGCAGGCAAACCTGCGAGGTGGACACCACTTGGTGAGCCACGGCAGCTCAAGCCTGATGATGGAGAATACTTCCGTGACCCCAACGCCGCTTATCATCCAAACCATCGAATGGACCCCACAGTCCTCGCCGTACTGGCCCAGAATGCCCATGATGCAAGAGAGGATGACGTCGTCGCCTGCAGCAGTACTCTTGGAAACCTTCTGCGATTTATCCGTGGTGAGGACAAGCAATTCAGATTGCTGGTGGAGCTTGTTGAAGGGGCTGTGTTCTTCATTCGCAGGGAGAACACGCCACGTGAGCTCATACCGGATGTCAAAGGATATGGCCACTCGTTCCCAGAGGCTTACACAACGTGGGATGCTGACGTGAAGGGATCTGTGTCACACCAGCGAATCATCTCGTACCGATTTGGTGGACTTGGATTCCTGGTGAGATTCGAAGGTGACGGGTTCGTTTTGGGCGAAGGCCAGGCCGAGAAGAGCAGCCCACCTGGGCCATCTGAAGCCACTGAATGGATTGTCAAAGGTGCAGTCGACGAGTTGGTGGCGTCACTTGACCAGAGCCGCGTGACTGCTGCTGCACCATCTGCTGGCCCTGAATTGACGGTGTTGTCTGCTGGGGAATTGGTCGACCAGGAGGTCATCTTCGAACTAAAGACTCGGTCAATCCGAAGGAAGGAGGTGGCAACATTCGAAGACACCTTCGCTGAGCAGCTCCCTCGATTGTGGGTAGCCCAGATACCCAAGTTCATCCTGGCGTATCACGATCGAGGAACTTTTGAGGATATCACCGTGAAGGATGCGCGGAAGAATGTCAAGACCTGGGAGAGGGAACACGTTGACGTTTTATCGCGCCTTGCTGCCCTCATCCATCACATCATCGACCTCGTCAAGTCAAGGCCCGATGGCAAGCTGGAGCTCCGTCACAAAACGGTTGGAACACTGGAGGTCCGTGAGCAGCTGGCAGATGCTGGAGACGCATTGTCCGACACGGTGAGGGTGTTGTGGGCAAAGGAAAGGGGCATGACTGATGGTGTTGTAGGTGAGCCAGAAGACGACGAAAAGGAGGAAGGCCCCGATTATGACGAAGATGCGTTTGACTGGGATGAACGGTCGGAGCCTGACTTCACTGCATGCTCTGCTGACGACTGTGGATATTGTGGAAGATGCTCGTACTGAGTAAAGGCTGAAGTCAAGATTAGGCATGAGCTTGAGCCTCAGGACGGACTAGGAATGCTTTGCTGTGTCTTGTCTAGGTAGGGTGGATCAACGGCAGGAGTTGTTGATAACAGCACCTTCTGAGGTTCTTCCTCATGTGAGTTTGCTGCTTACAGCTGGTCTCCAGCTGCCGTTAGGAGGTAGCTAATCGTTCGCTGCTGCCGGCAGGGGGGCTGGACTGAGAACCACTTCCCTTCTGCCTTGTCAGCAGCCAGGTTTTATTTACTCGTCTTTCAATTATGTTGGTGCGTGAGCGCGAGGTTGCAATTGTAACAGAGCGATGGACAAATCCAGACTGATGTGCCCTCATCACCAGCTCGATAGACTGAGAAGCTTTGAGAGTCTAGACTCTAGACCCTACAGAGGAATTCAACCGTGTCGCTGCTACCTCCTCAATTGACCCTGTAGGTACTCCCAGCATCCTACCGCACGCCCCGTTGCCATCGGCAGCAGCACTCCAGTGCCCCAACTTTGCCCAACTACTTGCTGGTGGTGTCACAGCCAGCCACCAGGCCGGGACGACCGTCAAACCACAGCTCTCGCAGCACGGCGCTGAGACGCCAGCTTTTCTACGACCCCTGTCAACTTCAGGAAAACCTGCCAATCTTACCGGAGTATATGGAAACCCAAGCAGGAGGATGCAATGCTCTACATGGCTGCTGTCAGCAATACCTCGACGAGTGCATGCCTCCGGCCGAGAGCAACCAAGCGAGGAGGAATTGGAAGTGTCCAATGTTGCCGTGAGAAAGGATCCCACCTTGCAAGAGACAGCAGCTGATAAGGGGTAGCATTACCATTCGTCTGCGCCGATCCTCACTGACAAGCATACTAGCACGAACTCGTGCTAATCAAGAAGGTGCCAGGAAAAAAGCATAATATAGTCAGCACTCTGAGGCGGTGAAGACGTACGCCCGGCTTGGCCTCGACGAATTACTGCCTTCGGAGCGAGCCCGAGACGCGGGAGGCTGGCAGACTCATGTCCGTCCCATGGAACCAGAATAACCAGATTGTATTGGTGCTGAGTCGTCATGCAATTGTTGCATTTGGCATAAACAGGCGAGATCGAATTTGCAACCACACAGGAGAGAGGAAAGTCTTGGGGTAACAGCATGCTTGTGCACTTCTGCATTGCACTTCTGCAGCCACTCGACTGTTTCCGGGCCGCCCCGTACCCAGAACGGCCACCATTGGGGTTTGGGTCGGGCCTGCTGTGGCTGACCCCAGACCCCGCGTCTCAACTCCACTGCCGCTGCCCCAGGTAGATACCCTGATACCTAGGCTGGACAACAAGTATCAAACAGGCTGCCAGTCAGGCTGTCAGGATGGCCACAGAAACCTACGGTGGGCATCTTACCATTGTGGCTTCTTATCTCTCTCCTACAGCCTGAGACCAGACGCCGCAACGTTGTTTGGGCCCCTGTCTGTCGCTCCAGACATAAGGTGCAGTGAACGTCATTGCGTCAAATCCAATTCACGGGACCGCCTGGCAGGTTGGGGGCATTCAGCCAAAATGAAACGTACACTACAGGCACCGTGCATGGAGCGTGGGGGGTTCGGCCATTTTCACATCTCGTGGATGCATTGGTCGATGCATTGGCCAATGCAATAGGCACGCGACATCCGAGCCATGACTAGGGTTATTAAACGTTTTCTCGACCGGTGGCGTCTCCAGAAACCTTATGCCCCAGCGGCTGCATGTTGATCAACATCATCAAGATGACCACATACATGCTGTAGATGGACATGTTTCGAACCAAGACAAGATGCCAGGCAGTCGAACATGTCTCCGACTTGGGGCCGCTCCAAGCGTTGGCTGCGTCACCGGCGACTCCACAGGCTACACGGTGTCAATTCAATCGGCCGGTCTCCGATTCGGTGGATCACGACCATTGCGGAGCGCTGCGATGAGATGAGATGCGACGTCCCTGCATTTGCATCTATCCGGCTTATCGATAGCTAGGGAACCAATGCCTTGGGTAGTCTAGTCTAATTGCTCAAGCGGCTTTTTTCTCCGTTGGCCTTGTCAATCTAGGGGCCAGTCAGCAGCCAGGCTGCTTTGTGATTCATGATGCTGGGCCACGTTGGTTTGCAGACAGCCAAAACTCTGTCCACCTCTCGGAGGCACCCTAGGCACCCACCACAGGTCACCACAGGTGCATCCATCCGCAGCGCCTTCTCCATCAGCCTTGGGCGCCAATCTTGGCTGATTCTGACTCCAATATCTGACGTTGAATTTGGGTTGCCGAAATACAAGGCAAGGCATTGGTCGCCTCCACTGACTCGGCTCCGATCCATTACGTGACGAGAACTCAACCCTCTATGCGGGAGCCGGCACCATCCTTTCCCTTTACCTAATGGCCACTCCCCTTCCGGCAATTCCTCGCACCCCATCGCCGTCGGTGTCGCGGGTATCCTCGACATGCCATGTGCCGCCTGCAGTATCGCGCCTCCCAGCTTCAGCCGCATTGGGCCCTGCCATCCGCGCCGCCAACCTGCGCAAAACAGCTGCCTCCGGGACCCTCGCCTGCTGTTAGCGACCCCGGCCCGGCCTGAGTCCTGTCGACTTTGACATCCGAAGCGGCCCCAGCCGGCTTCCGAGCATTTGCAATTGCCATTATGAATTTCATCCACGATAAAGATCACACTTATGGCTGCGCGTTATCTTTCCTGCATCATATCGCAACGTCTTGGTCTTGGTAAATGCTGACCGACATGAAACACCACCACCGCCCCGAGTCTGGTGAAGTAGAGGTCGATCATCGGGCCCAATGCCACAAACCCCAATGACCGCGCACCTCAGCTAACGACCGCCTTTCCTTTCAAGCAGAGACGGGGCTAGTTTGGCGGGGCCCCGGCACAGCGCGACATGGATGAAGTCAGTGTCTTTTTTCGTCTCGGGCTCGTGCGACTGACTCTCTGGCCTGCCACGCTGCCGGGCCAGTTTGTCTCATAGCTTCTCAGCGACAGCGCGACCAACTTTCTAGCTCACCAGGCTGCCAGGACAAGCACTGTATCACAAGCTTTTTCTGCCCTGGACCGTTGGATCTCCCACAGATCCGTACGTAGCACCCAAGGTCTTGCCCTGTTACTCCTGGCACACTCACGAGCCCGAAATTCCCGGCGTTCGTGAGACGGGAAGCATATCTCGCCTCTTTTTTTTCCATACTACCACACCGTTATTCCCACATGCTTTCTCACTCTTTCCAGAAACACCCTCCCATTCTTCCTGTCATCTTCAGCTGCACGTCACCCTCCTGCACTCACCTTTGCATCACCTTGCGTGCCTTATCGCTGGCAAGAGGAGGACAAGACGCGGGCACGAGACCATAGGCTACCATTCGCCCAGAGGAGCTATGCTTGACGGAAATAATTCTCAATACAAATGACACAGATAAGCCAAGCTTATCTCTTCCTGGTTTCGATCATCACCTAGGAACCCCTAGCCCTCGAGATCTGGCCCATCATTTGGCACACTCCAGGTCCCCTCTCTCTACGCAGTTTCCACGAGGACTCGTTCTCATTTTCAACGAAGCTGGTGCCCGCGGTGACAAGTTCAGACTGGTGACTTGTTCCTGGGGCTTAGCAGCTTACATACCACGGCACTCGTCCATTTCTTGATACTCACAGGATATCGCAGTCGGCGGACAGGCGGTATAGCCGGGGCACGATATAGCAATTTGCATCTTGTGCGCCCATTGTATCGGACGTGCATATCGTCAGCGCGATAAGCTTCTGGGTCGTGTTCGCCTGGAATTATATACATCCCCCGCGGCCCTTGTACACTCAGTATCTATCCCATTTATCCCCTGGACACCCTTATCTCCAGGCCCCTTATCAGACATCGTTACCAGAACCTTTTGCCACCGCGGTACCCCATCGTGCTATTCTCCTGGCTGGGAGACAAGCCACGGCTCCTCTTTGGCTGTCATATCTTGGTGACAGCACCCTACCAGCCTGAGTTGCCTAAGCTGGCCTGGGCTGGCGAATTACATCACACCACCTGCAACCAAAACAATTACCCCCCCCAAAAGGCCTATCTGGGAGATATCAGCACAGGCCGCACCGTCACCGTGCTGCGAGGACCCCCAATATTCTTGTGTTGGTGTCTGCGGCCAGCAAGCGCGTAAGACGGTACTCACGTACTCACGCGGTGATAAGCGGACCTTTCTGAGCCCCGTGTCTGGAAATAACCCCCGGACAAGGTGACCGCTCACACCTACTGCCGGGACCAAGTCGAAGCGCGGCATTTGTGGCTGCCGGCCTTGTTTCTCTCTCTCTTGACCTTCAATATGTCGATCCCAAGCGCCATCTCCAGGACGGCTCCTATAGCCATTGCACCCAAACCCACACGCTTCTCGACGACCGGCCGTCCTGGCAATATCCACACTGACACATATTCCGGGAGCTTCCACAACAGCGGCTTCGATACACCGGATTCTTTTGGATCTCCGTCGACAGGGATTCCCGCCTGGCCTTGCGAGGCTTGCCAATTGGGCCGGATTAAGTGCGTGATGAGCGACGACGACGATACTTGCATCTCCTGCCGAACCCGGGCCACCGAGTGTTCGTTGGTCGGGAGCCCGCCTCCTCGGAAACGCAAATTGCATGGTGATCATAGTGAGAGAGGAAGCAAAAGAGGGTCAGTGACTTCACCCACACTCCAAATGCCATCCCACACACCACGTTCCCTACCAGTCAGCCAGTATACACGGGCCGCAGCGCATTGCGAGCCTTAAGCCTTATCAGCGTTTGCGAACGCCTTTGCTGGGATCAGGGCCCCTTCTCTCTTATGTGATCACACATCGACTAACACTTGATTGGCCCTCGAATCTAGCTCACCTGGGAGGTATGATAACAGGAGCGGCCGACAGCAACACTCCAGCTTGTCCAGCACTGCCGCGAGTAATTCATTCATTGAAGAGATGGCCAACTTCGGAGGGCCAACTCTTCTAAAGCGCAGTCTTGGGCTGCAAGAAGACCGGTACAGCCAGTATGTTGGGCCCACAACGGACTTTGAGCCGTCCTTGATCAACCTCTCTACCTTTGACCCTCATGATGAAAGCCTCTTGTCACGAGGAACCCTCCGGAAGGTCAGTGACGATGACACCTTCTTGCTCCTGCCCGACAAGAACACGCCGGGGTACGAGCACATTTACGAAGACATCGACGAGATTGAGAGCCTTGTCGCGCCACACGGAAGAAAGCTTGTGGACCTGTACTTCCGCATCATCCACCCTGCCTACCCAATCATCCAGAAGAATGTCTTCTACGAAAAGTACGAGCGCTCACCCAGGGAGTTCTCGCCGCCTCTGCTCGCCGCCATGTACATCCTAGCCATCAACTGGTGGGACCAGGACGACGACCTTTCACCTCTTCCTCGACCCAATGTTAGGCGGCTGGAGAGACTCGTCCGCACAACCCTAGCCGACGCAATGTACCGACCAAAGCTGTCAACCGTTCAAGCCGGGCTGCTCCTTTCGCAAAGACCCGAAGGCGACCAGTGGGCGCCAACGGCACAGCTGATTGCCATCGCACAGGAGCTCGGTTTGCACCTCGACTGCTCGCACTGGAAGATTCCTCTGTGGGAGCGGGGTCTGAGGAAACGACTTGCTTGGGGCCTGTATATGCAAGACAAGTGGGGCGCACTGATACATGGGCGGCCTTCGCACATCCTAGCAGCCCAGTGGGCCGTCCAGCTCCTAGGGCCGAACGACTTCCCCGACGTGGAGTGGGAGGAGGACGACGCGGACGGGCGGGACGACATCGACAAGGGCCGCACGCTCTTCGCGCAGATGGTGCAGCTGACGCAGATCATGAGCGAGATCCTCGAGACCTTCTACACCCTGCAGGCGATGCAGAACGTCAACAACGCCGGGTCGCAGGGGACGCACCTCGTGCTGTCGCTCGCCAAGCCGATCCAGCTCAAGCTCAAGGAGTGGTACGCGGCGCTCCCGGCGGCGATACGGATGGACTCGACGTACCAGACGCCCGTCGCCAACGCAAACTCGAGCCGCCTATCCAGCATCGGGTACCTGCACCTGGCCTACTTCGCCACCGAGATCACCCTCCACCGGCGCATCGTCAGGTCCCTAGCGCAGACGCACCCGGGGCCCTCGCCGGGCGACTCGGGCAGGGGGGGCCCGCCCGGGACGGCGTCGTCTTCGGCGTCGTCCAGCGACAGCTACATCCTGCACATCTGCCGCAACGCGGCCAAGGCGCGGCTGATCTCGGCCATGGACTTTGTGAACCGGCTGACGCCGGCGCACCTGCGGGCGTTCTGGTACTTCGCGTCCAAGACCAACTTCGCGCTCATCGGCACCTTCGGCTCGCTGCTGTGGGCGACGAGCCCCGGGCGCGAGGAGGCCGAGTGGTACCGCCGCCGCCTGGGCGAGTACCGCTGGACGCTGTCCGTGTCGTCCAAGCCGGGCGAGGGCCGGGGGCTGACCGAGTTCGCGATGGGCATGCTCGACATCTCGACCGGCCTGCTCAAGAAGCTGCCCGAGAAGCCCGCCACGACCATCAGCCGCTCTGGCAGCCTGACGGGGCTGGCGGGCGCCCAGGGGGCCAGGCGCTCGAGCCTGCTCGCGCTGGGCGGCGGGTCAACAGGGGGCATTGGCATGGGCATGGGCATGGGCATGGGCATGGCCGGCGTGGGGGCTGGCAGCTACCCCGTCTCCGGGGTCGGGGTCGGCGTCGCCGGCGCGGACGGCGGCGGCCTGATGGACCTGGACACGAGCGGGGGCAGCGGCGCGCCCAGCGGGATGCACTCGCCGCGCAGCCAGGGCGGCGACGACGCCGACGGGAGCGACGACAGCGGGAGCGACGACGAGGCCATGGGCTACGGCGGCGGGTTCGCGCCCACGGCGGGCATGGCGAGCATGGCGGACTGAAGTGAAATGGGTCGGAATCAATTTTAGAACGAAATGTTCATTCATGAGACGAGGGTGATGGGAACCCCGACGACTTCACATGTGTTGGATTCGTGAAAAAGGCTCGGAGTGCTGCGACTGGCAATACGCTTTTTTAAAACAAAACGCGTCACGTTGATCACTCTCCCCTTTCGTAGGGGATTGGGGGGGGGGGGAGGGCATGAGCCGCGCTTGAGCCACCCTCACGACATATGGCGTGCTCAAGGGTTGTCTTTTTTGGGTACCTGGTACAGATACTCTTTACCACCCACCCTATATGGACGGGATGTGCGGGCGGTTATGTGCGGCCCCAAAAAGCAGGGTGTTACACATAAAACACCCTGGCAGCGCGGAAGGAAGGTTACTTTCAAGTAACAGGAATAGTGCGATGCCACGGGATGTTTGGCGTCGTCTCACGCGCTCCTCCAGCTCACTCTCACACTCCTGTAGATATTCTCATGGTGGCATAGAGGCTTGGGCTAGGGACGTGTATGTGTGTGTATGTGTGTGTGTGTGTGAGAGAGAGAGTGTGAGACCTAAGCTTATGATGGAACTGTTTATGTTGTGGATGATTGATGGTTCGGATGAAAACAAGCGAGGCATCTTTGGGGCTGGTATGGCATGGGTTTTCTTCTTTTCCTCTCTTTTTTCTTTCTATCTTGTCTCGATCCCGCATTGGTAGCAACTCTGTGGCAAATACCCCTTGTTATATAGAGATTTCTGCAATTTCATCACCGTCTCCCTGCATCGAATTCGTCCCTGACGTCGGCCGCAATTTTGAGTGAGTGACCTCGGGGAGCACTTTGTCCTGTTGCGTCGTTGGGATACAACCCGGATGGTCTGACACGCAAGAGGTCCACGCATCGAAACGGCTTGGGCGGACCAGCTGCATCTTCCCACCCTCGGGGCAAGAGGAGCCGCAGCACATCTGTGATACACAATATATACCCGCTCCGTCTTCTTCAGCGTCGGCCACGATATCGCTACGACTTCTTTGGTCTCCTGCCGGGACAGCAGAACTGCGATCAAGCACCGCCGTTCACTTGAAGAATCGATGCGGAAGCTTTCCCCCCTTCTCATGACAACGGGCCCTGAGCGTTACCTTTCCAGTGTCCAGCGAGGTCTTTTATACACACACACCCTTGACAGACGAATCTCCTTCAAGGTTCTCTTTTGGCCAGGTCCTTGTTTCTTTTAATAAGCTGAGGATCGCCGCCTCACCCACCCAACCAGGGATCGTCGCAGTTCGCTGGATATCTACCGTCTGCCGTTTGGAGTACGGGGTGGATCCCCGCGAGCTGTCCGGCGTTGAGTTCTGGGATATCAGCACCGTGGACTGTTGGTGCATATACGTAAGAGACGTACCGTGAGCCACACATCAGAGCTATCGCAACGTGCACATATGTGTACAGTTGCTCGCCAGGCTCTATTTATTCCCTGGGCGGAAATATGTCGCCGGTGAGCATCCCATGCGCTCTCCGCGGACATATCATTCGGTAGGGTCTGGGGAGCAATCCGAGCCTGCCAGACATGGACAGGCAGCTCAGCCGCACAGTCGTGACCCGCATGTGATCCCACAGTAGACGGAGATCGCACAGCTAGTGAGCAGACTACCTGTGCCAAATGTCACTTACTCCTGATGACTTAGGGAGCAGAAGAAAGGCTGAACATGGACCGAAAAAGGGTGCGACTACTGCGAGTCTAAGGATAACCTTAAACAAGCCCTTGGCATCAGTGCAAGGGCTGAAGACTGAGAAATCCGTGCTTGTTGTGATGATGAACTTTGTAGACATGCTCGTCGTCCACGGCACTCATCTCCTCTTGCTCTGGTTCAGATACGACACCAACCCACCAACACCATCTCGGCGCCCCACCATGGCGTAACGTGGACATGCTCTCAGTCTTTGGTGCATAATATCGAGTCAGAACCATGTTTCCCTTGCCTAAAAGATCACATCGGAATGTGATGGAAAAAGCATTGCTGTCGGCCGGTTGCCGTGAAGGATGACCCCGGGCCGGCACCGGTGAGCAGGCTGATCGTTCTCACGAGAGAGCATGTTGGTTCTCAAACCTCGCACAGAAGCGGACGACCGGAGACGCACAGCCAATATCGACCAGGCACACACCAGGGCCTCCGGCGCAAGTATAAGAAGGCGACTGTCATTTCTTTCCAAGCTGGCTGGAAGTTCCTCGGCAGCAGGTCCTACCGTAGCCCCCCACCATTCGGGATACCCCACGATCCGGGACAGCCAAATTCCTCCGTACCCACTAAAACATTCCTTTTTTATAAAGCTATAACTAATTAATTCCTTATCGTATAAAATTAATAAATATATTAATTTAAAGCTTTAATTTTACTCTTTTTATTTATATATTATATTATATAACATTAAAATTAAAATATTTTATAATCCGAAATAGCTAATCTCCTTATATAAGCCCTAAAAATATTACTTTTTTATTGGGCCACATTTTAAGAATAATAAAGGAATAAATTAGAAGAGACTAAATCTATAGAAAATGGGTGTGTAAAGCCTCTTTTAAAGCATTAATAGGTTACCCCGCCCGTTAAAATAAAGGCCCTTTAGGGCTCTTAAAGCTTCTAAGTTATTTTAAATCTTAATATTTTTAATAATTTAAAAAATAATAATATACTTAATAAAATTTAATATAATATTTTTTATTAACTATTTTTTTTTTAAGTTCCCTTATTAAGCTAGAATAATAATAAATATCTGAAAAAGATAAAGTATAATATATCTTTTAAAATTAATATAATAAGTTTTCCCTTCTAGGTATAAGGTTAAAAGACTTATAATTATATTTTTTTTTTAAACTAAATTTTATTTAACTATATTATATTTCTGCAATTAGGCTTTATCTATCTAAATAAAAGGTAAACCTTTTTAAAAAAGCGTAATAAATAATTAACCTCTTTTTTTCTATTTAACTTATTATTTATCTTTACTTTATAAGCGATAAACTTATCTATTTCTTTAAAATAGACCTTATATATCTTTAAGGTAATAATAAATACGTCGATTTACTTAAATAAAGAAGGGTTTTCGTTTTCGCGCTTTTTCGCCTTAATAAGAAAACCTTTTACTTAGGCAAAAATTTACTTATTATAAACAAAGTTTATTTCTATAGCTACAAAGCTGTTAGATTTATATATCTAGATACTGTGCTTAATAATGGAATATAGTGGCCTTACCTAATTTAAGGGTTTTAGGCGTGTGCAAGTGCTGGTTTAAGCTTAACTATTATCTCGGTTTCGGTGGCGCGGCAGGCTAAATAATTGCTTTCGAGTAGTTTTACGGAAAAGGTTATAATAGGTATATATTTAAATAAAGCCAGAACCTATACGTGTTTTATAAGATTAAAGTAATAGCGGCTTTTTAATATCGCTTATTTTAAGCAACTTATATTTAAAGGCCTAAGTTATATAGCGATAGCACTTTTATATAATGCTTAACGGCGTTAAACTAGATTACTTACGGCCTATAATAGCTTTAACCTCGATAGGCTAATAGCTTATTAAAAGCACCGGTACAAATAAGCGCGGCCTAATACTATAGCTATTAATATAAAATAGCAGCTTTTAACTATAGATAGGCTTATAAAAGATTAATAAGTTATTATAAAAAGTTTTATATAGTAAAACTTACTATATTAATTTAAAAGATATATTATACTTTATCCTTTTTAAATACTTATTATCGTTCTAGCTTAATAAGGGAACTTAAATAAATAAAATAGTCGATATAATAAGTTTTACTATATAAGACTTTTAATAATAACTTATTAATCTTTTATAAGTTTATTTATAATTAAAAGCCGCTATTTTATACTAATAGCCGTAATATTAAGCCGCACCTAGTTTATTTATATTAGTACTTTTAATAAGCTATTAGCTTTAATATAAACCGGTTTATTAAAGTTAAAGCTATTATAAGCTATAAGCTAGTTTAACGCTATTAAATATTATATAAAAGTGCTATTACTATATAACTTAAGCTTTAATATATAAGTTATTTAAAGTAAGTAATATTAAAAAGCCGCTATTACTCTAATTATTTAAAATATATATAGGTTTTAGTTTTACTTAAATATATATTTATCTAGTAAAATTAAGTAATTACTATAACTTTATTTTATAAAACTATTTAAAAGTAATTATTTAGCCTGCTATATAAAATTAAAATAACTATTAATTAAGCTTAAACCACTATTTATATATATTTAAAACCCTTAAATTTATTAAGTAAGTTTATAGCTATAATTAAAATAGATAAATAAAGCTATTATATTTTATTATTTAAATATATAGATTTAATAGCTTATAAATAGCTATAGAAATAAACTTTATTTATAATAAGTAAGTCTTTATTTAAGTAAAAGATATTTTTATTAAAGTAAAGAAATATAAAGATAAAAACCCTTTTTTATTTAAATAAATCGATATATTTATTATTACCTTAAAGATATATAAAATTTATTTTAAAGAAATAAAAAAATTTATTATTTATAAAGTAAGGATTAATACTTTAAGGGAAAAAAATAAGTTAAAGGGAAAAAGAAAAGTTAATTATTTAATACGCTTTTTTAAAAAGGTTTACCTATTATTTAAATAAATTAAAGAGATAAAGCTTAATTATAAAAACGTAATATAATTAAATAAAATTTAATTTAAAAAAATATAATTATAAGTCTTTTAACCTTATACTTAAAAGGAATAATATTTTATTTATATATTAATTTATTAAAATATTTATAAGTTAGGTCTTATTATTATATAGCGTAAAGCGTACTATATTTAAACACGTTATACTTAGTATAAAGGTGGCTATTATTGTTAATTAAAGAAGCTATTATTAAAATAGCGATAGCTGCTAGCTAGTTATTTATATATTATAGGCTATAGCTAATTAAGTAGCTACACCTAGGCTATCTATTAAGCGTAGTGGCTATAGCTAATTAATTAGCCACACCCATTATAGCTAACTGCTTAAACTAATAATATTATATATAAAATAGAGAGATAATTTTATATACTTTATATAAAACTTTATATAAATATTAAATAAATTTAATAAAAGAAAAATTAATTTAATATTTTTAAACTTTTATAATATAATATAAGTAATATATAAAACCTTATAACTTATATTTTTAATTAATATAATATAGTTTTAAAATATAATATAATTTTATATCTTTTAATGTTTTAATATATAAAAATATAATTTTAAATTATTAAATATTAAAAATAATAAATATAATTATAATAATAATAAAATATTATAATATTTATTTTTTATATATAGAGAGGTTTTTATTAATAGTAGACTAGTATTTATTAAGATAAAGAGTATTTAAATCCTTTATTTTATATAGTTGCGGGGTATCCCGAATCGTGGGGTCCTATGGTAAGAAATTCTTAGCCCAGCCCAGCCCACTGTCCAACCTGACCCTATCATACCAACTTCAAACCTATATCCAAGATGGTCGCCGTAGTCCGCCTCGCCCTGGTCCTCCTCACCGGAGCCCTCATAGCACAGGCCTGCACATACTGCCAGTGCGAGTTCCAAAACGGCAGCCACTGCTGTGTCTACTATGTACTCGGCGAGCAACCTCACTCTGATATTCCAGCTGTGAACAACAGAAGAACAACAACAAGAAGAAGAAACATCTGAGGACTGACACGCTGCCCCGTTGGCACAACAGGACATCGAGATCGGCAACCTTGACTGCGTCGCGACCTGCGCAAACGCCCACCGCGCCGACCGCAAGAGTACAGCGTGCAACGCGGGTGGCAAGTATGAGTGCATCTCCTTCTTCACGGCGCAGGGCCGGACACCCTGCTATAAGCAGTAAAGAAGACTTGGTAGCATAGGAGGGGATAATCCGGGCGGAGGGAATCGGTCTTGGACAGGCGCGGGCGGAGTAACAGAGGAGATGGAGGCGTGATGGCGACTAAACCTAGACTGGTTGTTGACACGCTTGGGATGTACAGCACTTGAGTACATTATGAGTGACCAAATCAAGTGTACATAGTTCCTTGTTGGGCTTGCTTGCCTAGATAAAGCACATAGTAGATGAGGCCAGAAGCTCTCGAGCTTGGATGGCAAGGCACAAGCCGGCGAACGGCAGGGCCAGAGAAGTCGTGATCCCATCTCGTCTAAGTAGAAGCAGCCCATACGCTGGCCTCAGCCAGCGAACCCTCCCACCACAAAACAAAACGAGACAAGCGTTTCCGGGGAGCTTCCAAGAGCACCCAACCAAGCTTTCTTGGACCCCGCAAAGGTACAGATGCGAAAGACCCTCTCAAGGAGGCCATGTGATTGACCCAGCTCCGGCTGATCGACCCGGAAGCGGCGAATGCGGGCTTCCTGACCTGACTCGGCGGCCCGTGTTGGTTGCCCAAAGGGGCGCTCGCAGTGCCCCATAGTCCGCGGAGCTTGCCGGTCACCATTCCGCATCTTTTGTTCCCGACGGTCGGATTATCGGGCCCTAGGCTGTGACTGGTTCGCGCTATGTTGTTCAGATGCGATCCCTTTGCGTTGGTAGATTCGCCCTCCGGATGCTTCTCAAAACGCTGAGTGGTTCGATATCCTTGGCCCACTGGATACATCCTCCTGGCCTGAGAGTGCATGAGGAAAGGCAGATGTGACTCTCTCCGCTATGCCAGCGTCCCCTCGTGCACATAACTTCCAAGCGTTCCCGTACAAGGCAGAGTGCTGCTGTCGATGTGGACTTCCATAGTCAGGGTGCAGACCCGAGAAAGTCGCGGCCTGATCGACGTTGTCAGAAAAGGCGGGACGGTTCCGAGAACTCCTGGCCCAGCAGCCCTGAGGAATTCCAAAACTGCCGCGCCATGATCACGTGTTCCCTACCATAGGGGGACACCATTTCGGAAATCCCACCATTTCGGACAGCCAAATTTCCCCGCACACACGTAAAAACCTTGTTATCACTAGCCCTATAAAACTAACTATACTATATAAAGAATTTAATAAATATTTTTATTTATTATTATTATTTATTATATCTATTTATAAATAAATATATTAATAATTATTTTTAATATTTAAAAATAAATAAAATATTTTAATTTTTTATATTAATAAAAATATTTTAAAATAATAAAGCAATAAATTAAAAGAGATTAAATTTATAGAAAATAAATATATAAAGCCTCTTTTAAAGCATTAATAAATTACTTAAAGTTATAACATTATATATTTATATATTTTATATATTTATTATAAAAGTGTTAATAACTTATTAAAACTTTTATATAGTGTTATATTCTTTATTTTTATTAAATAGACCGAATTATTACGAATTTAATAATATATATATTATATATATATAGGGTTAAGGTAATACTTTAATATATAAATATATATAAAAGTTATATATTTTAAAATTTTTATTTATATATTAAACTTTATATCTTTATCGTTATTAGTAAAGAGACCTTTATTCTTAATTTAAGTAATATTAAAAATAAAAATAGAAATCTTCTTTTATATTATTAAATAATAATTTAAATAATTAAATTTTTCCCTTTTAAATATAAAGTTAAAAGACTTATAATTATATATTTTTTAAATTAAATTTTATTTAACTATATTATATTTTTATAATTAAGCTTTATCTTTCTAGTTTATTTAAATAAAAGGTAAACCTTTTTAAAAAGAAAAGCGTAATAAATAATTAACCTCTCTTTTTCTATTTAACTTATTATTTATCCTTACTTTATAAGTAATAAACTTATTTATTTCTTTAAAATAAACCTTATATATCTTTAAAGTAATAATAAATATATCGATTTACTTAAATAAAAAAGGTTTTTATCTTTACGCTTTTTTACTTTAATAAGAAAACTTTTTATTTAAATAAAGATTTACTTATTATATTTAAAGTTTATTTCTATAACTATAAAGCTATTAAATCTATATATCTAAAATTATACTTAATAATAGAATATAATAGCCTTACTTAATTATAGTTTATTTTAATTATAGCTATAAACTCGCTTAATAGAGTTTTAAGCGTATATAAATAATAGTTTAAGCTTAACTAGCAGTTATTTTAATTTTATATAATAAGTTAAATAATTACTTTTAAATAGTTTTATAGAAAAGGTTATAATAGTTATTTAGTTTTACTAGATACGTATATATTTAAATAAAGCTAAAACTTATATATATCTTATAAAATTAAAATAATAACGGCTTTTTAATATCGCCTATTTTAAGTAACTTATAAAGGCTTAAGTTATATAGCGATAATACTTTTATATAGTGCTTAATAGCGTTAAACTAAGTTGCTTATAACTTATAATAACTTTAACCTTAATAGCTTATTAAAAGCATTAATATAAATAAATTAAGCGCGGCCTAATGCTATAGCTATTAATATAGAATAATAGCTTTTAATTATAGATAAGCTTATAAAAGTAGATTAATAAGTTATTATAAAAGATTTTATATAGTAAAACTTATTATATTAATTTTAAAAGATATATTATACTTTATTCTTTTTAAATACTTATTATTATTTTAGCTTAATAGGGGAACTTAAATAAATAAAATAGTTAATAATTAAGTTTTTTATAAAAATATTAATATTTTTAATTTTTAAGCTTTAAATATATAATTATAAGTTTAAAGTTACCCCGCTTATTAAAACGCGCTTATAAAAGCTTTTTAAGTTATTTAAAGCTTTTAAAACTTTCTAGCTATTTTAAGTTTTAATATATATTATAAATATAAATAAAATACTTTTATTTATAAAGTTTTTAATTATTTAATTTTCTTTAAAAACTATTTATTTAAAATATTTTCTATATATATAATATATAAATTATTTTATTTATTTAAGTTTTTTTATTAAATTAAAATAATAGTAAATATTTAAAAAGAATAAAGTATAATATATCTTTTAAAATTAATATAATAAGTTTTATTATATAAAACCTTTTATAATAACTTATTAATCTGCTTTTATAAGCTTATTTATAATTAAAAGTCGCTATTTTACATTAATAGCTATAATATTAAGCCGCGCCTATTTATATTAATATTATTAATAAATTTTAATTTTATTATTAGCTTATTAAAGTTAAAGCTATTATAAGCTATAAATAATTTAATTTAACGCTATTAAGCATTATTAATATATAAAAGTGCTATCGTTATATAACTTAAACTTTTAAATTATTCGAAATAAACGATATTAAAAAGCTATTATTATTTTAATTAAAGTTTTAACTTTATTTAAAATATATACTTATTTAAAAAAAATTAAGCGATATAACTTTATTTTATAAAATTATTTAAAAGTAATTATTAACTATTTTATTTATTTAAATTCTTTTATTAAACTAAAATAATAATAAATATTTAAAAAGAATAAAGTATAATATATTTTTTAAAATTAATATAATAGGTTTTACTATATAAAACTTTTTATAATAACTTATTAATTTACTTTCTTAAGCTTATTTATAGTTAAAAGCCGCTATTTTACGCTAATAGCTATAATATTAAATTATATTCATTTATATTAATATTTTTAATAAGCTATTATAGGCTATAAGCTAGTTTAATACTATTAAATATTATATAAAAATGCTATTACTATATAACTTAAGTCTTTAATAAAGTTATAAATATATAAAAATATATAATATATAATATATAAATATATAAATATATATATATAAGCCGTTTAATATATAATATATAAATATATATATA